>BPLR01002581.1:0-82633 GCA_021605095.1 Caerostris extrusa
AAAAAATCTAATTATTCATTTTATTTTATTGTAAAATGTTTTATAAGAATAAATTAAAAACATGTTACAATAAAATGAAGAATTAGATCTAAGGCAATTAAAAATTTGAAGAAATCCAGCATGTGTTTTGTTTGTAATTATTATTATGCCTCAGTAATCATTAAACAAAAAATTCGAAAATCAAATATTTTTATTTTAAGGAATAAATTAATGTATAAGATTATCAATATCCAATTTGATTTACTATTATTTGTTAAAGTATATATATTTTAAGAAAATGTCGGCTCTTGTTCTGAGACATTAATATGAATTTTAGAATCATTTGATACCTGTATAATTTTTTGTTCATAAAATCCAAATAAAAATGAACTTTTTTTTACAAGAATTTATTTTTGTAAACAAAACAGGCATATTATATATATATATATTGTAGAAATTATTTAAAGTTTTAAAACAATAAATTAAAAACATTTATGCAAGTAAAGCTAATATAATAAAACACTAACAAAATACAGAAAAAACTAATTTTTGTTTATAGATTATTTGTTTTTGTAGAATGTATATAGAAAACTAAGAAATAAATATTTGCTTTTAAATTGAGTTAGATTTTGTTTTTATAAGGAGCAACATTTTTAAATTTGGTTTATATTAGATTTGCTATGTATATATTTCCCATAAGTATATTTTATATAAAATACCATTTATTGATCATTCATCAACTTGAACTTATAAAAATATTTATCAGTAAAATAAAAGTGTAGCTAATAAATGGGATATTTTTTGTTTTTCTACACTAAATAAGAACTAAAATCAAATCTTGCAATGTTCAAAATTCGTCAAAATGCTTTCACTGAAGTATATTATATTTTTATGTTAAGTAAATTTATTGTATATTTTATGAGAAATTTAGCTCATTATATTGTGACATGTGAACTTAAATATTTAAGATTTAAACAAGGAAAATATGAGCAGAAATTTAACACTTATTTAAATACATTAATCTGCAAATTCATAAACATATATAGTTCAATGTTGAAATGTACTACAGGGTATATTGAAAATGTTATTTAAATATCTCTATGTGCAGCATGCTTATTGTGTTTCATCACTGAATTTGATGTATATTTCACATGTTTGTTATATCTTAGTATTGTGCTTCATACTTGATCAACAGATTTTATATTGTGGTGTTTTAAACATGAAATATTTATTGTTTTTGTATTTTAACTATTAAATGCTGTACCACAGTGCATGAGTAAACTGTGTCCTTATTTCAGTATGTAAATGTTTTTTTCTTGGATTTGTGCATTCATTCAAATTCATTTATTTTTCAAAATTACATACTTTTAAGTATAAAAACAATGAAATCTCAAGTCAATTCATCTCCAAAATTCTGATATGTAGCATAGTACAACAAGGCATTAAAATAATCTAAAAGTCATTTTGTCATCTAAAATACGATATTTTCTGCTTTATGAATTGCTTATATTGATTTTACATGAACTTATTTTTTTTTTTTTTTTTTTTATAAAAAAGGGCAAAAATTTCTTAAAAAAAATAATAAATGCCTTTATATTAATCAGGACATTTTCATATTCATTTTTTATGGCGAATTTTTCTTTTTCTTTATAAAACTGCTCAAATGCATTGATTTTCTTGTAATTCTAAATAGTAGAGAGCCCCAGTTAAAAATATCTTTATTATCTTTCAATGATGTCATTAATAACAAGAACTTATTTTATTTATTGATATAGATGTTAACTCTTAAGATATGTCTATAGTGTAAACTAAAAATGTAAATTAAAAATCAACCTGCAGTTTTACATAAGTGTACATGTAGTACACGTAAGTGCAAAAACTGCAGGCACATATTCCTTTTAATACATCTTAATATCTGTTATAAAAGCATTAATAAAAAATTATAGCTTTGCCATTATTTTTTAGTGCTTTAAAAAGTTTTTGAACGCATTTCACAAGATTAATGGAATGTGTTCAAAAAATGTTCATCTCGAATTAAATAGTTTGTTAGGAATAATCAAATCTAAGTTTTACTATTCTTAATCTACTTTTCCATTTGCTATTCAAATTTTCAACAATGTCAGTAGGTTATATCAAGCAACCATTACATTTGAATTTATCATCAGTCACATTCTGAAATTGCTAATTATTTTTACTTAAATGTTGCCTAACATTTAATTATATCATTAACCATGATTTTCATTTTTAATTGGATACCCTAGAACATTTCCAGATATAAAATATAGTTACTCTTTTCCTTGTCAGTTTTCCTATTCAAAAAGACAGCTTTCATTATAAACAACTAATCTTTGAAACTAGGAGGTAACTTCCATGGTTGGCTACTAGAAGTGTTAAGGATCTGTGGTTTTCATTGTTAAAAAAATTTTCTATTGCAACCTATGAGACTAGTAAACAAGTACTCTGTCGGATTAATCATCAAACATTTAGACATTTAACTGAAGAACTAGATATATCCACTGATCATGGATCCAAATTAAACAAGGAATTGTATCTGAAAACCTTTTTAAAAGAAGATTATGTGTCAGCATTCAAAAAAGCTTTGAAATTGTAGTAAAATTTTCAATGTCATATTTATGTGAATTAGGATTTTCTTGCTCTCACAGCAATTAAATGGAAATCTTCAATGTATTAACAAGAAAATGATAGTTTTTTTTTCCTTTGAGATATATGCTTAAACATTGAAGAGGCTTATATTTCAGCAAAAACAAAAGATAAAAAAAAAAAATAAGGTGTGTGTTTCATTTTATTTTTTATCCCGTATTTTTTTTCTGTAATATTTAACTTAACTATTATAACATATTTCTCAGAATCTTATATATAGTATGCCTACAATTATTTGTAGAATTTAAATGTTTCAAAAAGTTTGAGAGCTAACGATGTAGACAGATGAAACCTTATGAAGCAGCTATCGCAGATATTGTAAATTATTTAATTAAACTGGAGAAGGATTAACTTAAAAATTAGTGGCAATTCAGTAAATAAGCTTTGTTTTTCAGCTGTCTTTAAAAAGAATAATTGGTAAATAAAAGAAAACTTAGTTAAGAATGGTAGATACAATTTTTTTTTTTTTTTCAATATTTCAAGTATGACCCCTTAAAATTTTAATGACATTTATTTTAGGAAGATCACTTTGCTTTGTTAGCATTATGTTCTAGAAGAATATAGGAAAAAATATGATCTACCAAAACTTTTAGGTGTAATGCCTTACATCTGCATGTCATACGAGAAAAACACGAAATTTGAATATTCATAGTGAAAAATAATAAATATATACAATTTACATTGGAGAAAGCTCTCAAATATTTGTAATAATTGGGTGGCTTTTTTTTTTTAAAGTAAAAGGCATTCCCTTCAAAAAAAATGAGATGCTACCAACTAATTGTACTCATAATGAGTTTTTCTAAGCATGACCTAAATGATGTATAAAAAGTAATTTTTTTTTTTTTACTTTAAAATTAGCGAGAATACAAACATAAATACATAGCATAATGCTGTAATTACAATAGAATCATCGATATATTGTTTTTCATAGGGATGTTTAAAAGAACTATAGATATAGAACAACTATTAATTATGGTGGTCATAGAATTTTGTGGATTTAAGTGCTACAATCTAATGGCATACATATTGATACTGTTAGAAGTACACACAACTTTTTACTTCTCAAATTATATAAAAATAAATTACATCTAATCTTGGCCTGTTTTTTTACGACAATTATTTTTACTTCGATTTTGTTGTATGTGGACTGTTGAATTAAGACGAATGTGTGAAAAATTCTATATACATTTTATGCATATCAATAACAGATGCATTTATTTAAAAAGAATTTTAGTTTATCTTACCTCAATTTTTATTTACTGGCACATTTTTGAAAGTATAATATTCTTAATTAAAAAACTGAGTTTGTGGTTCCTTATTAAAAATAATCTAAGCTTTTAAAACTGCAACATATTTGATTAATCTATATTTCTTAAAAAATATTAGTGGTTCTCCAGAATAATTGCTTTTAATAAAAATTTACTAAGTATATTTGAAAAGAAAAATTTATTTATTAAAAGCAGTTATATTAATGTAAATTGGTATTTAAAAGTTCTAAATTCTAAAAGATATTTCATATTATCAAATCGAACTATACTTGCATGACTACATAAATTTTAGTTAGCTGATCTCAAATAAAAAAAAAATTTAAAATCTATTTATATACATTATTTTAAATAAACAATAAATGATAACTGTAATAAAGTCAGCATATTTCATAATAGAAATTGCACACAAATTCATAAACTAAGCATATTATATTAATAGCATAATCAATACTTGTGTGTTACAGTGGCTATTAAGAATTGAAAATGATTAAAAAGACATTTATATATTTTATAATGAAATTTTTACTAACAATGGTTTTGAAATTTTCATGCTGAATGTGCTCAACAGCAAATGTTTTAGTTTAATGTAATAAACTTTTCCTTCCATAAATGTGATTCGTTCAGGTCAATTATACGTAAATCATATTTTCACATATCATAACAGAATTCAGATTTACTTATTTTTTTTATTCTTTTTTCAATACAATTATATTTTTAACATCATATTCAGACTGATAAACTTAACAATAAGTTACAGTATTGGAATAAAAAAGGATTAGATCTAGTTTATGATCAGAAAATTAAAATGATCAATAGGATTAAAAAAAAAATCATACAAATCATTTTGTAGAATTCCTGTTTTGGAGGTTATGCTTATATAACAGTGTTTCAAGAATTTTTTTAAATCAGATTTATTTTAAAAATGTCTTTTTCTTTTATCATTTCATTTACTTTTGTTATTTCTTGTAAATTAGTGCTTAATGCAACTTGCATAAAATTCTGTGTAATGCCCGTGATTCTAACTACACAAATGAATTAATAAACAATGTATTGGCAAGGTTGCAATAATTGTAAAGAACCCAATTATATTAGAGATTGCACATAAAAAATGATAACTGAACTAATGACATAGAAAATAAAGCATCAATCACTTATTTTAATATGCCTGTAAAAGATACATTTTCATTATCACCAACACAAGCAAACAAATGCATTTTCCTATGTTAAATTTACAAAGAGCAAATGTAGATATTGTAAATCATGTGCTTTTCTAAACAAATCTCGAACAAAGGGACATGAGCTTATTATATTCTCCACGACCTCTTAAAACAGATGGAATGGGCACTAATACTCTAGAACCTAAAGGATTCCCATTATCATCTATTAACACAATATTATTTGTATCAAATCGTGGCACCATGGGAGTAGGTTTCTTTCCTTTAACGCCAACAATAACTGCTTTCTTTTTCACTCCTTTAATAGCAACTAAGACTTTATCACCTATTGTACCGACACCAGTTTTACTGTACACTTGAATACAACGAGGAGGTTTTCCATCCAACATAGCTTGTTTTCCAAGAGTGCTGTTATCAACTACTCTCAGTCTTGTTAATTTCATTACGTGATTTAAATTAGGTGTGACACTGAAACATCTAAATCCATTTAAGTGTAATAACTCTTTCGCTGGCTGAAAGAATCTTGCCAAGATATTTCTATTCATTTTTGAATATCAAAATCTCGTAGCACAACACAGTATTTACATAAATAAAATTAACTGTTGCCACTTTAAATAACAATATATTCTACATTTATTTTCTATTTTTTTTCAGTTTTTAATGAATATTTTTTTTTTATTTTAAGTATCTACTTATAGTAATTATAATGAGTATATTTTTGCCTTTCAGAGATTGCATGTATTCGTTATCACTCCTACATCACAAAAATAGTTGAACCAAAAATGCAAAAAAAAAAATTTTTGTTTTTCTTAAATTAGGCATTTCTTCTACTTATGACTTTTGAGTTTAATAATTAATTAGTTGATTGCTTTTCTCCTCTCTCCAACTATCTTTGCTTGGGAAATTCTACCCCAAAATTGAAACGGTCCATTTAATTTTTCTCAAATCTTTCAAATTTTTTTCTCAAATCTTCTAGACAGCTTAAACATTCAACCTTCCAATTTAATTCCCAATCTTCCTCCTGTAAGTTTGAAATCTAAGTCCCATTTTATCTCGAAGATTTACCCTTTCAAATCAAACAGTTACCCCATCAAGTCATCACACCCTTTTGGAACAATTTATAAACGAACATCACTTTAGCCTATGATGTCTCTAAGACACATCTTAAACATTCAATGGCAGTCATCAGTTCCTTTTCTCACCAATTTCTTCATTAGGACAGATTTCAAATTACAACAATATTTTCACAGGAGAAGTTCTTGTACTCCTTTTAGCCCTTCCAGCTTAGGTTCTCTTAAGTAAACTAACTTAAGTAGTAGTAAGTTAACTTAAAAGTATTTGCAATAGCATTTTATCCATTTAATTCTTCTGGTTCCCAGGACAATTCGGTATTAAAAAAGAATGAACTGGCAGATTCTCCCTCTACTAAGTTGAATAAAGATATCGAGTGCCTGAACGTGAAGCGTTCACCTACTCAAGGGTGTGTGATGACAGTACGAAAGAAAAGTCATGATAAATAGATAATAGTAATCGTATGAATTTAGATATAAAAAAAAAAAAAAAAAGAAGAAAGTAAGAAAAATGTAAATAATCGGTGATGAAAACGTAACAAGAAATTTATGATCAGTAAAGAGTACAGATCAATGGAGCAAAAAAGCAGAGCAGGAAAAAAATATGCGTTGAAGTAAAATATCTAAAAAGCGAAAAGTGAGCAGGAAATTATGGTGGTTTGAGCTTGGCAGATTCTCTCTCAAAATCTAAAGCAGACAAAATAATATTTTATTGGATATCACCGGAAGACCTCATATTTTAATAAATAAAGAAAGCACAGATATAAACAACAAATAGGTGGCAAATATGCTCAGGAATTGTCATTTGGATAATAGAGAGTTTTTGCATACCTTACATTAGTTACCATAGGACGTCCGTTAGCTTTTTCTCCCTAGCGTGCGCGCTAAGGAGAAAAAAGCTAACGGACGTCCTACGGTAACTAACGTACGGTATGCAAAAACTCTCTAATATTAAACTTTATCATAGACTTCTCCTTGCTCATCAAAAAGAAGACTTTCTTCTATCCAGGTATCTCCGAAACAGTAGTACATAATTTGTTTCAATGCGTAAAATATTACAGATTATAAATATTATAAATCACATATAAAATAATAATCACATCATAAGTCACGTTATTAATAACTTAAACTTTAAATCACATTATAAATATTATAAGTCACATGTGGAACCAAGTAATAAACTACAAAAGGCTTTCAGAAGATGTATATTATGACAGTAATGATGCTTCAATTTCTACAAAAGTCTCGCAACTCTGTAAGCTATGGCTCTACTTTACCTTTCTAGGGATTTTTATTTATTATTTCACTTTTTGTCATCATTGTTGAATAAAGATGTCGAGTGCCTGAACGCGAAGCGTTCATCTACTCAATGGTATGTGAAGGCAGTAGGAAAGAAAAGTCATGATAAATAGATAATAGTAATCGCATGATGAGAAAAAAAGAAGAAAGTAAGAAAATGTAAATCATCGGTATGGAAACGTAACAAGAAATTTATGATCAGTAAATATGCGTTGAAGTAATCTAAAAAGCGATAAGTGAGCAGGAAATTATGGTGGTTCGAGGCTTCGATTCCATTTAGAAGTAGAGAAAGGATACTTGTATTTTCCATTCAATTGCGTAAATATAGTTTGTGCCTTGAGGAGAGGATTTTCGTGAGTAGCAATGGTATTGAAGAAATTTCTAGAAAGTTTAGTAATATAGTTGTCAATAGAGTCAATTTTTAAATCTTGATGAATTGTAGAGTTGCGGACAAACCAGGGTGCTCCAGTAATAATACGAAGAAGTTTGTTTTGAATAATTTGTACAGATTTCTTGTTAGATTGTGCAGCTAGACCCCAGATTGGGGCAGCATAGGTAAGGATAGGCCTGAGAACTTGTTTGTAGAGAAGAAGTTTGTTTGATAAAGTTAATTTAGAAAATTTATTAATGAGTGGTAGAGTGAGATAAAAATTTTTCCAACATTTTTCTTTGATTTTTTGAATATGAGCTCGAAACGTAAGTTTATTGTCTATAATTAAGCTGAGATATTTAATATTAGTCGCCCATTCAATTTGTTGATCAAAAAAGGGAGAGATTAATATATGGTTGTCTGGCGTGTCCTTTTCGGAAAATGATAGCTTGAGATTTAGAGACATTAATTGCGATGCCCCATTTAGTTAGCCAATCCTCTAGGATATTCAGAAAATTTTGAAGACTATTGATGACATAAAGAATAGAAGCACCTTGGGCAAGAGCAGCAGAATCGTCAGCAAATAGGCAAGTGGAAATTTTAGTGCACTGAGAAAAGTCATAGGTAAAGATATTGTAGAGAATAGGACTTAGCACGCTTCCTTGAGGTGTACCAGCCCAAATACGACCGATTTTGGAGAATTCATTATGAAGTCGAACTTGAAAGGTTCTATTTTTAAGATAATTTGTAATGATAAGTGTGATCCAAGTTGGAAATTGAAGTTTGATCATTTTGTAGATCAGTCCATTGTGCCACAGTCGATCGAAAGCTTTTTTTGACATCTAGAAAGACACCTCCTGTAAAAAATTTATAGTTATATCCTTCAGTGATGATATTGGTGACACGTAGAAGTTGATGACAAGTTGAGTGATGTTGACGGAATCCAAATTGTTCTGCTGGAATTATGGAATTTTTATCGCAAAAAGAAGTAATATGTCTCACTAAGAGTTT
Organism: Caerostris extrusa; assembly: GCA_021605095.1. Lineage (NCBI taxonomy): Eukaryota > Metazoa > Arthropoda > Arachnida > Araneae > Araneidae > Caerostris > Caerostris extrusa. Next base: position 8,834 of record BPLR01002581.1, read on the forward strand.
TTCGTAAAGTTTTCCTACACAGCTAAGGAGACTGATGGGCCGATAATTTTGAGGAAATTTCCCATCTTGGCCAGGTTTAGGGAACATGATGATATTTGCTTTTTTCCAGATAGGAGGGAAGTAGTGATATTTAGTACAGCTGTTGTAGATTTTTGCAAGATGAGTAATGGCATTAAGGGGGAGACACATTAAGGCTTTATTTGGAATGTTGTCAGGTCCAGAAGATTTCCGAATGTTGAGATTCTTGATTAAGTTAACTATGTCAGATGGAGAAAAAAAAAAAATGTTGTTATGATAATTTTGATGATCAGCTAGAAAGGAAGTTACTGCATCTTCAACATTCTCAATTTGAGAGTAATCACAAGGCTCAGTGTTTTCTTGAAAGGAGAGTTCAAGGTTTTCAGCAAAAGAGTTCGCTTTATCAGAAGATGAGAATATAAGACCTGTGGATCCAACCAGTGGAGGAATTTTGGGATATTTTTGGTAAAATGTTTGTTAATTTTGAAGAGAGAATTATCTTCTGGATTTAGGCCTAATAAAAATTCATTCCATCTGTCATTTTTTAATTTGTGAATCATTTGCTTTATTTCTTTTTGAAGCTTGTTGACGGATTGCTTGAACGGAGGAGACATGGTATCTTGCCATAATTTACGAATTCTGTTTTTTTTTCCGCAATTTTAGAGGTGATTTCAGTAGGAAGTTTTTGGTGTGGTGTACTGAGTTCTTTAGATTTGCTAGCAAGGTTGATAGCAGAAGTAACAGCATAGTTAAATTTATCAATTATTTTGTCAATATCTTGAATATTGGAGATGACTGGATTACCAGGAATGCTTTGAGAGAGAATTTTAGTAAAAATATTCCAATTGGTAGTTGTGATTATGCTATTGAGGAAGGGCGTAAATGAACTATGAGAGACTTCAACTATCACAGGGTTATGATCACTGGAAAGATCATTGATAGAAGAAGCAGGCCCGGCGTTTAAATTTTTAAGAAGTGCGATGTCAAGAGTACTATTGCAAGGACTGTGAAGGCAGAAATATGTGGGATCATTAGGAGCAATAACATTGAATACATTAAGATTTGTCCAATCGAAGAGAATAGAACCATTTATGTTGCTGCGTCCATTATTCCATGCAGGATGCTTGAATTGAAGTCACCAAGTAGAAGTACTTGTTGATTGGAGTTCGCTATTGTATCAAGTTCTTGTGTGAGGAATCTACCAATTGGATGGCGATAAATGCTAGCAACAATAATTTTTAGGTTATTCTTGAGATTAATAACGATAGCAGAGTTTTCAAAGCTGGTTGTAGTAAAATGAATTTGATGATGATTAATATTTTTATGAATGCAGATAGCCGTGCCTCCTCCTCTGTGCGTAAGACGATCGGAGCGATATATGATATAATTTGGAATTTTGAAGGAATCGCCTGGTCGAAGATGTGTTTCACTTTTGTCAAATTTTTATCTGTAGTATTTTAACAACACTTGGATAAATTGAGATAAAGCAGCATCAGCGAGCGTAAATCTCAAAGTACAAAGTCAATTTTTCTTTTCAAAAGGCTATATTGCTGAAATTACTTATTTGTTTTTTTATTGTATAGAATTAAAGTAATAACATTTGATCGCTTCCACTTACATTGTGGTGACATTTTTAAGACAATTCATTAACGCATGTTCTTATATTTTGAAACCTTTGTTTATTTTTGAATAAAAAAAAGTTGAGGTTTGACTTTTTTTTTTTTTTTTTTTTTAAACTTACTGTATATTATATTATAAAAAATAATTACTTTGACATTTAAACGAGAAGTTATTTCTTATTTTAAAGAAATTTACAATTTGCTGAGTATGTTATTTAGCTAAAAAGGGTTCAACTCAGAAACATTTGTGGTCAAATATTATTAATGCGTTGAAATAATTTTCTCACTCTTTGAGCCATTAAAACATTCAATAACAATAATAGGGTATAAATGTATATAATATAGTACTCAAAAGTCTTAAATAATCTGATTTTTTTTTTTTTAATAAATACTAGTCGTGAGGTCATTAGCCCTTGATATTTCAAATTGTTTACAACCTCTAAAACACTACAATTTGTCTGCTGAACTATATGAATAACAATGAAAGACAATATGAATAAAATACTGCCACGGGGTTTCCAACTTTAAAAAAAAAAAAAAAAACACTTGTGCAAGTAGAATGATGATGGTAAATCATATTAAGTAGAACGCATCATCATCTATCTATCATTTTAAATTGTCTAATTAAGTTAACAGGAATAAATTAACATGTATATAGTTTTATTTCAAACCACAGATTCACTCAGTAAGCATATGGTGGATATGGAGCAAATGCATTAAAATAAATCTGGGCCATTTCAATATGTTGTATGTGTAAGATTTAATTTGTTAAATATTAGTGAGCCTTCTTAGACTGCAACAGGTTATGAGGAGAAGTCAGATACTTTTAGGAGTAAATGCTCTGCATTTGTGTCGGATGAAAAGAAAATCCAGGAAAATTAACAACAGGCAACCAAATCAATTTGAGATGCTTTACACCTATTGTTAAAATCAGCATTGAATGGTCTCATTTTTGAAAGTAGTGACTGCAATGAATAGACATTTGAACCTAAGCCATCCTACACTTTGATTGCATATGTTACCATAGGATCATAAATCTAGTTAAATCATAATTTTATATCTTGATCATAGTTAATTGACCAAGCCAGTGGTTTTCAAATGTTTTTCCTTTGCATCTCCTTTAATAAGAGAAAAAAATTGTGTCCTCTTTCAAGTTTCTCTTATAAAATATTTTAAAAAATATTCCACTAACACATTAAAAAATTCTTCATTGGAATGGGAAAGCACAAAATTGAAAAAGTTTTTGTAATATTACTTGAAAAATAATATTTTGATAATATATCTATTTTATAGACATCATGAATAAATGCTAAGCTATTTAAACATTTGTGTATTATTTGAAAAATTCTTAGTTCGATAATAAATATTCATTTATAAAATCCTTTTATAATAGTTTTGATTTATAAATGTTTGATATTTTTCTGTTTAATATTATTTGTAAAATCATGAATAACTTATTTTAGAAGCTTTCCTATGGCTAAACCTCAGTGGGAACCTATACCACGTACCTACGATCCTCTTAAAGCCGGGAGCATTGATGGCACAGACACCATTCCTCATGATCATGGAATTGTTCGAGCAATGCAGGTTTGATTACTTTTGCTCACTTATGGCATTCCAAAACTTGCTAGTGATTGATTTTTTTTTTTAATCTGTCGATTTATTAGAAAAATAAATAAAACCAAAGTTAAGCAGTTATTTTTTTAAGTTATTGAAAATAATTATTTTATGAGGTGTTTCTTTACTTTTTATTATAGGTAAAAAAAAATACATTTATTATGTCGTCAAATTGAGCCTTGCTTACAATGAATATTTTACTTATATCTATAACTAAAAAAGCCACAAAGTTTATGTGTGTGTATTATATATAAAGCATAGCAAATAAATGATGAAGCATAGAACAAATAAATTTTCTGCAAAGAAAGTTCTGATGATACTTTTGAAAATCATAATTTTATTTTCACAATTTAAAGTTTAAGTGATTTCTAACATATTTTTTTAACACAAATTTACTTTTTAAACATTGCAAAAAGACAATTTTATCAATAAATAAAGAAAATTTAAAATTTGCTTTACTTTAAATTATCTGGGTGTTGTATTTTTTTTTTTTTTTTTTTTTTTTTTTTTTAAGTTATCTTTAATATTATTTACCGTATCTTAGCAATTTTAAAAACAAACTTGTTAACATCTTTGATTTAACAAAAGAATTGCTACAAGAAAACAAAGGCATCCATTCACTCTTGTATTGCATCCATTAAGAACTCTAGAATAGTGTATGTCTTGTGTTTTTTTTTTTCCCTATACCCATTTAAATGTAATTATAAAATTCTAGCTGGTGATATTACTTAATAGAAGTCATTTTTATCAAATCATTTAGAAATAAATCTGTTGAAGTCCATAACTAAGTTGAAATGAACATTATCCATAGTTAGGATAGCTGATTCTCAAAAACAGCTAATCTATACTAAAAATTAAATTATTGTATAAATAGTGATCTTAAAAATATGTTTTGAAGATCTGTTAACAGGTAGAGTGAAATCATAACAAGATCTTGATTTGTTTTGATGTCACATAACTTTAGATAGACTTTAAAGAGAACTTAAAAAAGATGCTTTTCGTTTTCAGATCTAATTCTATTTATAATAATTTGCCTTTTTTAACATCTGTTAACTTTGAATATTAAATACATTTTGGCTATGTAAATATTTTTATTGATTATTTTATAAAGTAATTGTTAATATAAAAAAAATGATAATATTTTGTTAACGTTTGACCCATGATTACACTTCGGAGAAAGGTTATAACAGTTTACAATTACAGATACAAAGTTTTGAGCATTTCAGTATGAATAAAATGATTTCAATGAAAAAGTTTTCAATATTAACATGTGTTTTGAGTAAGATATCTACAGCTGGCAATCTTTTAGTAGTATAATAATTCCTAAAATTAGTTTAAAATTTATATTTTTTTATACCAAATTGTAATGAACTGAATATTAATACAGTTAAAAAAATACAATTATTTTCTACTTTTCATGATAAAAGACACTTTTGAGAATATTGCAAAATAATAAGTAAATTATTATTATTTTTTTTAATTTTCTACAAATAGTAATACCAACAAATAACATGTTACAAAAATTTATTTCTTTTTTTAGAAGATTATAAATATTTTTTTATTATGACTATATTAAAAATGAAGCTTATGTTAGCTTCTAAAATAAGTTTTTTTGCAAAACCTTCAAATGTTTACATATTTTATATTCAGTAGTATTGTGCATGATCTGTTGTGCTTTTAGCATATATTAAGAACTAATTAAATTTGTCAAGTTACAAAATTTCTTGCATATCTGGAATATCATTTTCTAATTACTATCAAAACGATTATAAAGGTGCAATAAATAATTTTTGTCATAAAGTTATTTTATTTTTAAACATAATTTTTTTGTGCTACTTGTTAAATGCATGACAAATCATTTTAATTAATAGAATACCTGCCATAATTGTACATTCAGACATATAATGTGGTAGTTTATTTTATTAACTTGATTTTTGCTATTTATTATTACAAACTCAGCAATATATTTATAGAAGTTTCTTTTCATATATTTTTTGTACCATTCAATTGTGCATTTACAAATGTGTTTAATTGTCATGTTTTTTTAACATATTTAAAAAATGATAGACCTTTTTTATAGCTATCAAAATATTTGAAAGTTTGCAATTCTGTTAGTTTAGATGGCATCATCAAATATGCACCCAATACCATATCAGTCGTAAAAATAATATAGTATGGTATACATGGTTTGAATAGTTGTTCCCATTTCTAGTTATTGTGCACCCTCATTTATATCTGTACCAAGTTTGACCTCAGATTTCAAAAGTACTCGATTTTATATAATTTTGAAACTTGTTGGTTAAAAAGAAGATACTTATTCATTATACCTGAACCAAGCTATTTACCTTATTTCCTAGGTAATGCTTTGAATAACAGTTTAACTGAAAGGAAATACTTGTTTTGTTTCTTCATATCAATAACAAATAAATCTTTTCTAACACTTAGTGTTTTTTGTCATCTTGAAATAATTTTCTTCTCGTATACTTGTAAAATATCTACTTCCAACATTGTATTTCAGGCATACAATTTTGGCAAAGTAAAGTTCATTCTGCATCCATTTTTACATTGATGGTTAAATGGAAGGATACTTTTCTTTTGAAATAAGGATATTTTCTTGATCCTTTTGCCAGTAATTTTCAAGCTTTGACGATATTTGTCCAACATTCAGCCATGTCAAGTCAGTTTTACAATTTTTCTTCAGATATTTTTGAATAAATCTAAATAGAATTAGCATTTGTTATTATTATTTATAAAGAAGAGCCTGTCTAGCAGATAATGCTATGATGAAATTATTTCATTGTTTCTGCAATTCATAATGTTGCTAAATAAAATTGCTGTGAAGCTAATAGATTCATTTATAATAGTAAGGTACAAAAAATAAATATTATATATTATATATGTATATAATTTTTATTAGTTTTACTTATTTCTCTTGCTTTTCTCTCTAGGCTGAATATAAACCAAATAAATTAGTTGTTGGAGATCCTAAAGCTACTGTGTTTGTGGGAATGCTAAATCCATGCACAGATGAAAATAAATTGAGAAAAGTAAGTTTCAAATTTTTTAATATAGCTAGCATTCTTTTTATTTGATTTAACAAATTTATGAAACTAATTTATCATTGCTATTATTTTAAACATAGTATAAAATCAAACCTGTCTTAATTTTTTATTTCTTAAAAGGACTTTTATTAATTTTGTTGTAGATTATTTTACCCATAATCAATTTCATTTGTTTAATAGTGTTGTATTTAGTAGATATAATTTATCACAATGTATTTTCCATATATGAAAATGATAGTCTTTTTCTGTATACATATACATATAAAACCTAATATGTTTTTTTTTTTATTAAAAAAAATGAAAAATAGAGGCTTGCTTTCAGAATTCAGAGTATCAGTGAAATTATACTATGAACCATAAGAGAATTCATATTACAAAGATATCAATTTTCATGAGCATATTATTTTTCCTTAGAATTTGTCATGAAATTAAATAAATTGATGAAATTATTTTTTTTCAGTTTGTAATTAATCATAAGCATTATAATTTGTGATTACTTTTCTGGTTTTAGTTATTTTCTGGCTGTGGTAAAATAAAAAGATTACGTCTGGTTAGAGACATAGTGACAGGATTCTCTAAAGGCTATGCTTTTGTTGAATATTATGATAAGTACGATGCCATAGCAGCAAAAAAAGATTTTGATCGCATTCAAATTGATGACAAAGAAATACTTGTAGAAAGCGAGTGTGAGAGAACACTTCCTGGATGGGTACCTCGAAGATTAGGTAAGAAGGAATAACATTATATACTTTAATTATTAACCCAATGCTTATATATTTTTGTATGTGTTTATGTTATTTATTACATTATAATTAATAAACATTTTCAATTACTTTTATTTAAGCATGGAATAAACAACTGGTGAAAAGTGGTTTACAAATTCTATTATAAAAATTTTATATTTAGTATTGAATCATTATGAATAAATCTTATTTGTTTTAACAAAACAAAAATACATTTTCCAAAAGGTTTTCAATTTTGTTTTCATTGTAATTTTCCTTATTAATATTTCCTTATTGAAATTTCTGTATTAAAACTGAATTTCTTATACAAATGAATAACATTCCTTATTTTAGTTCAATTAGATAGCGTTACAAAATAAAGTAACTTTATTTTATAATGCTGCATACATATAATATGTTACATAAATTCTAATTGATTTTATTCATCAGTCTTTCATAATTTTAATTAAAGAATTTAATTATCTTATTTAAAAAACCTAGGAGCTCCTTCATTTTTATTTGCCATCCCCTTTCTGGTTTTCATACTAATACTATTCCTCAGCTGATTGATAGTGGTGTGTTATTGAAACTATTTTCTGATATGAAAACGTATTATAATTAGTTCTATAAAAATTTTATTTATTGGTAATTGAAAGAGTCCATTTTTAAATTTTCCATTGGCATTTAGCCAAGTATTAATTCTTTCATCCATTCATAATTAATTTTTGATTCACAAATATAATTCTTATTTGCTTAAATGCTTTAATAAGAGAAATTACATTCAATTTTTAAATAGTTTGTCTGATTTGTATAGTAGGGGGAGAGTAAAGTTGAAAAATCCAAATGACAAAAGTTTTCTTTATAATTAGCTAAAATTAATAATTATGCCATCAAATTTTATACATTAAAATAACATAAATATACATTATGTGTTAAAATACTTATATATGCTGGTTTATTTATTTTATCATGATAAAAGGGTACAGCTTTTTAAAATCCATTCCATAATGAATAAATAAATTTCTGAAATTTGCAACTGAAAAAAAAATTCAAGTACTTAATAACGTTTTTACCATAATGTGTTTATTTATAGCTATTTTGTTGTTATTGTTTCAGGTAAAAAAAAAAAAAAAGTTTCATACTTTCGGGTTCTAAAAATAATTTTAAATACAATTTTATTTGATTAAATGCTTCAGAAAACATTTTTTTAATTGTGAACCTTATTGTAAATAACTCATACAGTAATTTAAATGCAATCAATTCATTGGTTTTAAATACACACAAAAAATGAATTTTTGTTTTCTTTTAGGTGGTGGTTTCAGCGGGAAAAAAGAATCTGGCCAGTTAAGATTTGGGTGCACGATCCGTCCCTTCAGGAAACCCATAATCCCTTTCAAGAAACCCAACTTAAATGGAACAAAGAAGGATTCTGACAAAACATTCAACAGTGGCAAATATTATTCCAGAAAATATTTTGACAGACACAGTTCTTATAAAAGAAGCAAATATCGTGATTAGAATCAAAAGTTTTCATTGCCAGCATTTAATGTATATAAGAAATGTTTTTAAATTTTGAAAGCACCCTGTTTGTATTATTTAAAGAAATAATTTTCACTTAATAACAGTGTGTTTTAAACATTATTTCACAGATTGCATAGCAAAATAATCATCTGCTTTAAAGACAGAAACAGATTAATCCATTACTGGTAAAGATACTGGTCTATAGAAAAAGTTTAATACTTATTGTGGAATTTTTTTTTCATATGACTTTCCTTTTGATATTGCAATTATCAAAAGTTAAATTCAAAAATACTTTTCTCTCCCCCATTACACCACTCTGTTTGGAGTTGTTCAACTTGGTTGCTTGCCAATTTTCCATCCAGTCCGGGGTTAAACTATAGATATTGTAATGTATTGATAATGTAGGTGCAAACTCATTTGGATATTCCAAGAGATTCCCACAATTGTTGTTTATAATGTAATTTTCTATTTTTTGTTATTTCATCATTCACTTCTTGTAAAATCCTTATCTCTGGGGAGGGGATACCAAATAGTTTTAACAAAAGGTCGTAAAAAAAGTAGAAAATTTCAATCGTGCAATAAAATCATTTTTTTATGTTGACTCGTCTGAATGTTTTCATTTAAAAAGTTCTTGTTATCTTTCTAACTTTATATATAATTTTTTTAAAAAATTTCACTTAGAAAAATTAAAAATTGCACTTATTAAAATCTGTCGGGTTTATTTATTTTAATGTTTTCATTAAATAAAGACTATCGATGGCAAATCTTATTAATATTTTAAAATATTAACTATTATTTTTATGATAAATGTGTGCATTTTTTTTTTTTTTATTTATCAATGAATATTTAATTTGAATGTTTTTAGAATACTTTTACTGACTATAAAAGAAACCATAGATTTCTTGTTTTTATAGGGTGGTAGTAAAAATCATTTAAAATTGTAAATAAGTGTGTGTATAAATTTAAAGAGTAAAGAGTTTAGAGCTTAATTTTAGCTTTTTTTTTTTTAAAGAGTAAAGTGTTTAGTTTTAAATTTAATAAGTGTGTGTATTATTGTAATAAAATTGTGTATAAGTAGTAAATTTGTAGTAATTAATTAAATATACTGCAAATTTCATTATTTAATAAATATTAAAGTATGTTTTCAGTATTGTTAGTGTGGAGTCTATTGAAACATTATTTTTATTTATGGATTCATTTTTAATCTTTAAAAAATCTTAAATGCAGAGTATTAAAAATAGAAAACAAAAGAACTGATGTTAGGATAATCTATTTATTAAAAATAAGTATACTAAATTTTGCTGTTGCATGTAATCTGCACCAAAGATTTAGTGGATAATTTTTTAATAATAATAAGGTTGAATTAATAAATGTTATAAATTTCATACATTAATTCAAACTTATTCCAGCCAAATTGAGTCTCAACATTTATTTTCTAAAGAGGGTTTAAAATGCGGTAAATATATTTATTACTGTCTTAATATATATATATATTATATTTATACTGTCTTTTTTTAATATCTTTTTGTCGACCCTGAAAATCACTACCTTTCCATTCCTTTTTGTTGAATTTCTTTATTCATTCATTCAAACAGCATGAATTAGTGAAATAAAACACTAAAAAATTTTGCCCAAATTGTGGATGTATTCAAATTGTAACATTCCTTTCTATGTTCATTATTAGAATTGCAGATGGTGTTTTCTACTCTTATAATTTTCAATGTAAGATTAAAGAGTAGCTGACTGGCTTTTTTTTTTTTTTTTTTTTACCCCTCATACAATTTGTACTGCTTTTATAACTTGTTGCAGTCGAATCATTAATTTTTATTTAAACTTTCTAAGAACAGCATTCATTATCTTCATGAAAAAAATATTCTGTTTAATAATAAAATTAATCTTCAGAAAACAAAATTTAAATGCATATTAAATTGTTAGTGCTAAGATGTTAAATAAGCATTATTAAATGAAAACTAGTAATATAATAAAAAACTTTTTAAAGTCAATTCCTACCTTTTTTTTTCACTATATTGCAAGAAGTCCTTTATAAATAATTTTCATTCATTTCTTTAAGTTTATCTGGCGCCATCTATTGGTAGATATATGCAACTTAAATCTAAAAAACCTAAAATTAAAATTTGAAAAAACTGTATTAACATCCAGTGTCATCCACTACAAGTTCAAAGAAAATATATTTTAACTCGAGTGGACGAATAAAAGAGTATTTTATGAACGATTGAAAATTTGAACAAGATATATATAGGGAGAGTGTGAGCTAATAGTAAGAATTGGAAAAAAAGCCTCTCATGAAAACTATTCTACACACACACATATATTGTAAGCAGAGCATCTTTGGGTCTAAAACGTCCACTATTCTTTCGCTTCTGTTGTAATCTATATCTATCTTATCTACAGTGACGGATTTAGGCTTAAGCCCTGACCTAGGGCGGCAAATTTTTAGGGGCGCCAAAAACTTTGAAATCGATTTTGTTTTTATCAACTGTAAGATCGAATTTTAATGCTTCTTTTCTTGCTTTGACAACCGCCAGATATCAATATATGTATATATTTTTCTAATGCAACTGGCAAACACTTATACAATTACATCTTGTATGCCTTGTGGCAAGCGCTGCACGGAAGCTACTCACTTATAGCACTATCCAGGGGGTTCGTGTAGCGTGAAGATAAGTTACGGACGCGGAGTAACAATACCTCCGCAACACCGATCATGTTAGACAGGGATTTATGGTTTAAATTCAGATTCCGAACCACTACAAACAGCCATGGCACCTCCGGGACCCGAACCTGAAACCTGTGATACAGAGCGCCAGCCACTCGGCCATTCAGGCTCGATGTCAATATTTAAAGGGTAGAATTATTTTTAAAATACACTCATGTCCATAAATTAAGGATAATTCAGAATCACACAGAAATTGAACTCTAAAATAAAAATTTCACCTGTAGAATTATCACACACAACTTGAAGAAGAATATGCAAATTACAGGAAACCATCAGATGGCGCGGATAGTACGTCACAATGACGAGTGTAAGAGAGGGGGTATATAAGGAATGGTGGCAAAGAAGTAAAAATTGTTCACAAGCGCTTTAAAAGCCTTTCAGTGCAATAACCGCATAATTATGGCACAAAGGAAGCATTTGGATGATTTTTTACGTGGTAGAATTATCGGACGACTGGAATGTGGACGTACCCAGCTGGAAGTATCCGAGGAACTTGGAATCGCACAGAGTGTCACCTCCAGGCTTTGGCAACGATTCCAAGATGATGGTAATGTGAGTAGATGTTACAGCACAGGTCGCTCCCGAGTTACAACGCCGAATGAGGACCGGTATTTAGCAGTTACTGCCAAAAGAAACAGACGGAGCACAGCATCAGACCTGTCTCGTCAGCTCTCTTCAGCTACCGGTACTACAGTTTCAAGGCAGACCGTGTACAGACGCTTAGGGTACATTGGTCTATATATGCTCGCAGGCCTGTCAGATGTGTTCCACTTACCGCAACTCACTGTCGCTTGCGATTTACCTGGAGTAGGGAGCATGCATTGTGGACACCGCAACAGTGGTCTGGTGTGACGTTTTCCGACGAGTCCAGGTTTAGTTTGCAGTCTGATTCTCGCCGGACTTTCATATGGAGAGCGCCAGGTACCCGTTATCACCAAGAGAACACCATTGAACGACACCGTTACGGTGGTGCAGGATGGCTCGTTTAGGGAGGAATTATTCTTGGTTCCAGAACTGACCTGCATGTTCAGAGTGTAACGATGACAGGCCACATCTATCGGGATGTCATTCTGGAACAACATGTATGTTTATTTCGGGGCGCCATGGGTGCATGGGTGAAGCCCCGTCAACCCCCTCCCACCTTTCAACCGGAACTTCGGAGGGCATTGCTTGATGAGTGGTGTAATATTCCCCAAGATCAGATTGATGATTTGATACTCAGCATGCCTAGACGTTGTAAGGCCTGTATTGCATCGTCCGGTAGACATACTCCATATTAACCATCAAACTAACCATGTTATACTGTTTTTGTAAATAGGTTCTTTTTTTGAAATTTGCTCCAGGGATTAAAAATCGCAATTCTTATTAATTATGTCAAACATATAGCTTTTTTTTTTTTGCTCTTTACCTTTTGTTTAATCAATAGACTTTACAAATAAATCAAATTTGTTTTGCTTCTGTCTCTTTCTTTGCCAGAACTTCATTATTCTTAATTTATGGACATGAGTGTAATTAATCGTGTAAGTAGTAAAATTTAAAATATCTAACAAATAGGTACTAAAAAAATTTTCGATAAGTATAGCATTTATCTATTCACGTTAAATTTCCCATAAAGTTTTCTTAAAAAATCTAAATGTAGTGTTTGTTTGCTCATGCATTTGCATTATTAAGCATTGAAACACAATTAGTTCAAGAAGTTAAGTATGAGGATGCCATTAATACTTTCGCACGGATAAAAGCAAGAAACAGTCCCGGCGGTGCCATGGATGTTTGTAGTGGTTCAGAATCCACTTTAAACGGTAGGTCCCGGTCTGTTTAGCCTAAAGTGTGCATAAGATGACTGTAGAGCGACAAGCCAAATCAAATCGAAAGCAAGAAACAAATATATGATTAATTAGATAGATATGATTTATTTCTTAATTAAAAGCAATTTGTTCTAAATTGCATGTTTAGTTATTATATGAAACCGATATATATATTTAATTCATGCCTAAATGCAATACCTAAATTTAATTCGATTCCATTATTATCATTCTTCTTCTTCTTATTATTATATATATAAGGGCGTCAAATTAACTTGGGCCTAGGGCGCCATCGAACCTAAATCTGTCACTGCTAATCTAATCCATATCTTTTAAGTGAGCACAAAACTACACTTTTAAAATTGCAAAAAAAAAAAAAAAACTTAGTTGCGAAGGAAAAAAAAAAAAAGTGCTTTTACAGATATATGAGTTGAATAAAAGTCATTAGATTCATTTTGAATACTTCCTGAAATCATTTTATAAAGATTCTAGTTAATAAAAGAATCGTTATAAAACAAATTCTGCTCATGAGTCAGGAAATTCTTCCCTGTGGTGCGCATGCAGATGAGAGCAATTGCACAGCTGTTTTTAAATTAAATAAACATGGCTGTTAAAGCACCCGCCCGTCATGGTGAATGTAAAACTGTAATTGTTGATGCGAAGGCGTTCTGAAGATGAGTACCTAGTACAGGGATGGGCAAACTTTTTCGGTCGCGGGCCAAAAATCGAAAAAAAAAAAAAAAAAAATTTGTCGGGCCAAGATAAATTTTTCTGAAATTTAAAAAACACAAGTATTACAATTTAAATATGTTAATGAGATGAAGGAAATTGCGATTTCATCTGTAAAAGTTCCTTATAGTGAGGTTCGAAGTGAGGTGTACTGATTCTAAGAAACGAGGCTGAATGCTCGTCTGCCAGTCTACTTCTGAAATAATTCTTTCTAAGGTTCGTAGTTGAAAACACTTGTTTCACATATATAAGATGAAGCAAACATAGTACTAATTTTCTGGTTGTGAGATATTAAATTTGGGAAAATTGCTTTCGATAATGATTTGTAAAACTCGTAACTTTGGCATGTTTCGAAACAACTGCTTGAGATGATTGTAATTCAACCTGTAAATCTGACCTCACTGCTACACAATGTACGTTGAAAGGCATGGTAAAAATATCCAATTCTGTCTGAATGGCACTGAAATCTTGAAATCTGCGTTCGAACTCAAAATGTAGTTTTTTCAAGCTTATCTTCATAATTCTTAAGCTTCTCTTCATTTACTGAGTGTATTGAATTTAAACCTCGGGAAATGAGATAAAAATAACAATATTAAAAATAATAATTTTTTAATAAAAAAATAATAAGAAAATGAAATGAATGTATAATATATAAATATATATTTCTTTTAATTTGCCTCGGATCGGCAAATTAAAATTATCCGCGGGACCCGTAGTTTGCCCATCCCTGACCTAGTATATCTCTGTGTCAACATGCGCAGGTTAAAGTTTGTGTGATAGCATTTATTGTAAACAATTCTCCCCATTCAGAAGCGAGTGGTTTCGTCCACTTCGTCCCCCTCCCCTCAAGGAATGGGAAACTTGAATTTTGTAAATCGGAAGAATTCCATTCCGAACTCAGTCTGCTTTGTGGAGCTTTAACAAGTGGCTCGCTGCTGGTAATTTGCTGGTTTATGGATATTATGGTGGTGCGTATCTTCTTCGTTCTTCTGCTTTTCTCAACAGGTGAGTGTTTTTGTGCCATCTTCGTGATTGACGTCCAAGTGGGTTGCAGAATACAATGCGAAAAGGCGTGTTGAAAAGTTTGCCTTTGGGATAATCATTTTTAAGCAGTGTTCTGTTATTATTATTATAAGTGTAATGGTTGAATGGTTTGCCATGTCTGTTTTTCATTTCCTACCTTTAGCTCCCACTCTCCCTATATGTATCTTGTTCAAATTTACAATCATTCATAGAATACTTTTTATTCATCCACTCAAGTTCAAGTACATTTTTTTTTTTTTTTTTTTTTTTGAACTTGCAGTGGATGACACTGGATGTGAATGCAGTTTCTTCAAATATTAATTCATTCCTTAAATTTAACTAATTAATTTTAGTTTTTTTTTTTTTTTAGATTTAAGTTGCATATATCTATTATTAGATGGCGCCAGATAAACTTAAAAAAAATGAATGAAAATTATTTATAAAGGAATTTCTGCATTATAGTGAAAAAAAGTAGGAATTGTCTTAAAAAATTGTTTTTTAATATTACTTGTTTTAAAGTATACCTATATGAGCATGCTTGGTAATGAGTCATTTTTAAGAATACCTTCCTGTGCCCCGTCCGGAGAACCTTTCCTTTAGTGACCTTTTCTGATAATCCAGACTTCCTTTAACATATATATATATATATATATACATAAGGAAATGAAGGTACTTTGGTGCGAAAAGGTAGTACCCACATTTCCGAATATAAACCAAAAGTGCTTCAAAAAATGTGCTCAAAGTTCAAAACCCGCTTATAATTAAAAACGACTCCTCTTTTTTGCATACATATTGCTTTCAAAACACCCAAAAAAAATAACACTGGAAAAAGAAAATTACTTTCATGTGCTAATGATGTACGATATTCTATTATTAATTGTGCACGTTTTTGGTACTTTTCCGTTAACTGGGCGCCAATTTCGCCAACATCGGACGTTTCAAGGTTTAATTTCTAAATATTATTAAATTTTTTATTTTTAACCTTATTAATTTATCCCATAATAAATTTTTTCTATATTTTTAAATATTGTAAAAATTTCTTCTTTAACAGAGCATTGTACTCTCTCTTCATTCAGCCTCTTATTAAAATTTTTGTAAATTCACTTAATACTGATTTAAATTAATTATTAAATTTTAAAAATGGATGTAAGGGGGAGCCTCTCCCCCGAAAGTCCCTAACTTAACCCACCTTTGCCTTTGGCGACTACGGACCAAACCAGTACTAAAAACAATTTCGAAAATAAAACGGATCATTTTCTTAAAACGAATAACTCATTTTTAATTAAATAATTTTTTTTTATAAACTCAAGAAATATACAGAAATAAATTTAAAAAAAAATCCCACGATATGAATCTTAAAGAACGAATTATAATTAATTTTAAAGTAATTTAATATAATTCAATAAATAATCATTGAGAAATTAAAATGACTAAAGGAATGGAATTCACGGGACAGTAAATTATATTAATACTAAAATTTTAATAAGAATTATAGTTGTTTAAGAATATTTGTGAGAAATGTTCTTTTAAGAATTTTAAAACAATTATGAGCATTACAGTTTGAAAAAAAAAATAATAATAACCGGATTAAAAAGTGGGGAAATTCTGCTTTACGGCATTGACTATTAGCATATTCATATATTTGCAATCAAAATATTCCATAGAATTATTGTTGATTTAAGCGGAACTGAGTTTTTATTAAATAAAATGCTATAGGACGATTATTTGGGAAAAAATAAGGGGGCTTTCATAATTTTATATCTTACGCTCCTCGAAGTTTCACCGCCTTACTGCATCTTTGTTTGAAACTATTCAACGCATAATTCTGGTTTTGTTTTCTGTGAATACTCATCATCATTGGCACATGGTAGGCCAAGGCCTACCTGGTGGCAGATTTCGAGACAGGAGATATTTTTATTTTTACGGGGTAGGGTTGTCAGCCCAAGACTCAACAGCCATAGTAGACCGGGACTCGCTGTTTAAAGTGGATTACGAATCACTACAAACATCCATGGCACCGCCGGTGACTCGAACCCGAAACCTGTAGCACCGAGCCCTAGTCACTCGGCCATTCTATGAATACGAGTAAAACTAATTATATTCGGCTAACATATTTTGGTGGGGAAAATATTTAAAGAGACAACTGGGTAAAAAGAGAAAGGCTTAAAAGGAAAAGATATATTTCGATTCAATCAATGTGACTGATTTTAGCTTTTGTCCAGGAGAAATATCACAAAGCGCAATTTCAAAAAATGAAAAGGATAAATCCATGAAAAAGAACATGGTTTATGCAAAAAATGATAATGATGTTCGTTCATAAATGAAAGTAAATGAGTCATAACCAAGAGCATATTTTGCTCAATTGTATATTTTAACAACATTTTTAACTTGCTGTGTGTTCACAAGTTTTGGATAAACGTGCCATTTATACAGAAAGTTAGACGAAGAAAGTCATTAAATTAAATAATAAAAATGTATTGCTTTCAAATAATTTAGCATGAACATGCTTTTCATTTTATTTTTATTAATTTGTATAAATTTGTTTTTAAAAGCAATAAAAAAGAAAGAGTGTTACTCACGAAAATTTTTGCTCAAGAAAATTTCATTAAATTTTTGAGAACTGCTTATTAAACATTTGTTAATATTTGATTGTAAATTCATGAACTTTAAGAACACTTTCTGGTCGTTTTTGATATTGAATCGAACTTACTTTTTCTGGTAAACTCGACGCTATTTTGTCCCCGACAGGGGGTTTTGAGAAATGTCATGTTTTCGAATATTCTATTTTCAAATGATGGTCAAGTATGTTTCAATGCATTAAAAATTGGAAAAGTCTCTGATTAACTTTTTAACAATTATAAGCCAACTGTAACAAACATCCAAAGCAGTTTGCTAAGGATGATTATCCTGGTAGAAATTAAGGACATTCTGTACCCGACTAATCACATAATTCTTTAAATGTCGTTTTTTGGGGGCAAGAATTTCTTGTAATTCCGATGTAATATGGTATAACTGACAAACTGATTTGCATTTTTTTTTTTTTTTCAGAATGATAATTCGTTTCATTCTTTAAGACAGTTTTGTTAGCAATCCGAATGTTGCTTAACTATTTATTTCTGCGATGCCTGTTCTAATGTCTTATAAAAGAGGGAGAAAAAGAAATAATTATAGAGGGACTTAAACTGTTTGAAGGTTTTTCTTCGTAGAACAGTTTTCTCTAAGCGCAAATGAATAATTAGTTTGCGAATTCATAACGTATGCTGGCTTGATCTTTAGCCATAGGGATATTCTAATCGTATAAATAAGTATTAGATAAAAAAAAAAAAAAAAAATTGAATATTCTAAGCAACCGATTTTATTGTATATGGCGTGTCCGAAAAAAATGCTGTCGAATCATCGAAAGGGAAAGTGAAGTAGACAAATTTGCCAAAATCATGTGCGAAGACTTTTCTCAGGTTTATTTATTCTTAAAAATGTCATTTTATGATTTTTTTTTCCGAAATGTAAAAAATATATTTAATGACAATTATTTATATGAATAAAAAGCAAAGTTTACACGAGTAAACTGAAAAAACTACTCGACTGATTTCACAGAACATTTCGCATGTTTTCAATTCCTTCTATTAGCTCACACTTTTCTTATATATATCCTCCATCTTGTTCAAATTTTCAATCGTTCATAAAACACTTTTTATTCATTCACTCGAGTTCAAATACATTTTTTTGAACTTGTAGTGGATGACACTGGATGTTAATACCGTTTTTTTTTTTTTTTCAAATATTAATTCAGTAATTAAATTTAATGAATTAATTATATATTTTTTAGATTTAAGTTGCATATATCTACCAACAGATGGCGCCAGATAAGTTTAAAAAATGAATGAAAAAAGTATTTGTAAAGGACTTTCTGCAATAGAGTGAAAAAAAGTAGGAATTGACTTAAAATTTTTTTTTATGTTACTTGTTTGTTCATAGGGTGTTGAGAGAGCGGTTTGAACAAAATCCAATAGATGGCGCTGTCGTTTTTACAGCTTTAATTGCAAAGGTAGGGAAAGAGAAATATAAGCCCTCAGTATTCTAGCTACATGGAGAATTTTTATTGGATAAATAATTTTGTTCTAACTAGCAGATATTCTGGCTCAGAACTCTCGGAAATAATTCTTTGAAAAAATGATTTTTCCACGCACTCTCCAAACATTCACATTTTCTCATATTAACAATTTTAACGACTACATTAATTTTAAATGAAGAACAAGCATAACATTCTTGTTGACAGAGTTTCTTCCTAATACAGGATTTATGGGGACATGTCTGAATTTCTACAGACAAGCTCGGCCAAAATTATTTATCCAATAAAAAAAATTCTTCATGTAGCTGGAATACAGAGGGCTGTTTGATCCATCTTATGCCTACCCCTTTTACCGTAGTAAAATTGAAAAAAAAGTGGAAGATTAAAAAAATTTTTAAAAAATTGCTTCTACAAAGTAAAAAGAAATGTTTTTAAAGCTAAAATAATTCATAATTATATAAATTCAGGTTAATTTAAAGAGCTTACAATCATTAAGAGGCAAGGTTACAAATTGTTAATGTATTGAACAGATTAATTTTTAAAGTATAACAGTAAAAAATGGTGCAGTATTCTAAATAGTAATAGTAGTAACAAATTTCAAGCAAAGAACTATTTTTCGAAAAATAAACGAAAAATTATCTCAAGTAAATGAGTCATGGATTTATTCACGACGAATGTTAAATTATAATGTTAATTAACCTTAAAACAATAATGCTGAAATTATGTAAAAGTTTTTTTTTTTTTTCATAGAATTTCCAGTTCAATAAACATAGTCACATCATTGCATATTTTGTACAAAAAAAAAAAAATGTAAAAATAAAATTCAGAACATTAAATCATCTTCCAGATGAGAAAAATGGAACAAAATAGACTCCGAACTCATTGGAAAAATGAATTCGAATCTTTACCAAAAGGGTTAAAAAATGTTCTCATGACTGACCAACTAAATACTAAAAATGATTTCATAAGCGGTTTAAAGAAATATTTTTAGACTTAAGGGCTCTTATGCGATGGGTTTTCAAAAATATTCATTTTTTTTTTATCGTGCATTTGAAACGAATTTATGAAAGAAAATGTAAATCAAATTAGAAAGATACTCGTGTGAAGTTGTTTCAAGCTGGGCATCTTCAGATGTTGTTGAATCATTTTTTAAAACTTATAATTTACATAAAAGGAACTGTTGATATCAAACTGTCACCAAACACCAGGCATTTTTATAGTCTGCAATGATGAAATTTTTGTGTTGAATGTTATCATGTTCAGTCCGTAGAGTTGCAATACAATGAAGCGCCCCCATTCTAAAGGAACAGAGTGTTGGGGGAGGGGGACTGTCCCTTTTCGCACCAGAGTTGGCACCTCATCGTCCCCGTTCTCCGAGCGCATTTATATAGAAAACGTGAAAAAAAAAAAATTATCCTCTTACTCTAAACAAGTAATATAAAAAAAAAAAAAAATTTTAAAGTCAATTCCTACTTTTTTTTTTCCACTCTATTGCCGAAAATCCTTTATAAATAATTTTCATTCATTTTTTAAGACTATCTGGCGCCATCTATTGGTAGATATATGCAACTTAAATCTAAAAAAAAACTGAAATGAATGAAATAAATTTAATTACTGAATTAATATTTGAAAAACTGTATCAACATCCAGTGTCATCGACTACAAGTTCAAAAAAAAATGTATTTGAACTTGAGTGGATGAATGAAAAGTATTTCATGAACGATTGAAAGTGTGAACAAGATATATATAGGGAGAGTGTGAGCTAATAGAAGGACTTGAAAAAGTATCATGATTTATTCTTTAAAACCATACATTTTCTGTGTTTGCTACTGTTTGCCTTGTGAGGACAATACAATAATACACAGAAGTTGAAAACTTCCTCATTTCTTTCTTCATAAAAACACCAGTATAGGAAATGTAATGAATTAATATTTCTTGATCATTGTATTGCGTTTTTTGTTTTATTACTGAAATTTACAAATATTATGTTTAAAATCTTTACCGGACTATAAATTAGAATGCAAAAATTAATTGCTTTCCTTTACGACATGGTGCATTACTTTGTGTTTCAACGACATGAAAGAAGGCACACTATACATTGTAAGAAGAAAACACTTTCGTCGCGGTGCCCCCAACAAATCGCGTCTCCCTCTCGATTGTATTGGTGCCTCTGTGAGGCAACTGTTGAATGAGGGGAAGATCTATTGATGCAGCATAGTCTACTGGACCTGGTTTAGGATTCTGAATCAAGTGGATAAGCAACAACAACAACTTTTATGTACACTATTTTTTTCTTGCTAAAAATACAATTTAAAAGAACTGGAATCATTTTAAAGGAAATAAATAATTTAAATAACACATTTCACCTTAATTTTTAATTTTTATACTTTTGTCTGTTTATCTTGTTCTTGATTGCTATCAAAATTCGAGCCTGAATCGTCAGGGAGAAGTGCAAACAAAAAAAAGCACGTGAGAAATCTATCGCAATCAGAAATACAAACATTGCTTTTCTCTTTATCACATAACACAACAATCACTTTGTTGAAAAACAAACGCGGCAATCTTCCGTTATTGCAAAATATTTGGATTATCTGATATCGGCACCCTTTCTTGCAATGCAATGGTGCAGGATGGCTCGTGTTCGGATTTGCTGTCACCGTTCCTTGCAGTCACTGTTTTCGGAAAAGAGGAGACTCGATGGCAATTGTGATAAATTGAGTAAAACGTCTCTCATCAATAAGGGGGGGGTATTTAAGATTGCTCTGAAATGCGGGGCAATTACCCTAAAAAAAGTCGTCCCGAAGACAATGTCTTCTCCCTTACCGCCTGTCGGTGGACTGTGCGGCATACACCAGTGAAATGCAGCACACACACATATTTATATATGCATACTAATTTTAAAATATTTATTTATTATTTATTATTTTGACCTAATGCAGCTGGCAAACACTTAGACAACTTGGTCTTGGATGCCTTAAGGCAAGCGCTGTACAGACGTACTCACTTTGCATTACCCAGGGGGCGCGTGTAGCTTGAAGATACGGACGCGGAGTAACAATGCCCCGCAAAGCTCTACGATCCTATTGGGACCGGGACTTACGGTTTAAAGTGGATTCCGAAGCACTACAAACATCCACGGCACCGCAGGGACTCGAAACCTGTGGTACCGAGCGCCAGAGCGCTAGCCACTCGGCCATTCAGGTCCAAAGAATATCTATTTTGATCAAGTAAATTTGCAGGAATGTATAGAAATTAAAAAGTATAATATAAGTATATATAATTTTATTTAAGAACGAAAATACAAAGTAGCATATGAAAATATCCAACTAACTGCAGATTTGACAAATAAAGCCAAACTAGTTTGTTTAAAATGATATTTATGTAAATAGAAATAAATTTCATTTTTTTCATTTTATACATCCATGGTAAAACCATATCAAAAGAAGCGCTTTACACTGAGAAAAAAATGTTATCCAGTTCAATAGAAGACGGCACTTATTTTTTTTTTTTTTTAATACGCTTTTATTAGTTTCGTCTGTATGTTTGTTTGTAACTGACTCTTGGGGCTCGATTTTGATCGATGCGATCAGACTTCATTTAAACGTTGTAGACTTATCAAGGACCGATGACACTAAAATATTTTGATGAGTTTATTTCTCATCAGGATTATTAATACGCTTGGATGAGTGATTTTATTTTAACTTCTGAAGAGCAATTTAACCCATGTAGAATGAAAGTACCTAAGACATTCAAACCCGTGGGACAGTGGCACAACGGATAACGCGCCTGACTACGGATCAGGAGATTCCCTTTTCGAATCCTGGCTGGCTCGACCTATTCGCATTTAACCTTTGTTTCACTCACAATTAAATTGTTGTAAGAGCTATAGTTCCAGTCCTCCGTACCTTGTCCTCATTTAAATATTATAGTTTAAAAACACTCTTTTAGAGTTAATCAAAGTAAAAAAATAAATTATGGTTTAAAAAAACTAAAAAACACGCTTTTAGAGTTAATCAAACTAAAAAGGGAAACAATAATTGTTGACATAAGAATAAAGTTACTGACGATTTTATAGTTTTAGTTCTTAAACATTGTTTTTATCGTCATCGACTCGAAATCTTATCCTTTAAAACATTTATCAAAAGAGTCGATATTCTACTAGAACCCTTTTTAATGCATCATTAAATTTCTTTCTAAAAGAATGCATTTTAAACATTTTTTAAACTACAGTTATCTTGGAGGATTTCTTTTCTTTTTTTTTTTATGTAGTATTTTTTTCTTTATTGGTTAATGTTTTGCATGTGGATCGATTTCCTAAGAGGAATAAATCTACGTCGAATGAAGCCCTTAAACATAGGATTTTATTCTCAGAATGTAACTTAGTTCCAAACGATTTTTAAATAAAATATTCTTATCGGATTAAAGTGAAAACGATTATATTTATTCTTTCGTAGTTCTCGTTTCGTAGTAATATATTTCTCTTAATGGAAAACGTTATTTGGGTATAAATCTTTCTGTTTTAGAAATAACTAGAAGAACCGGCCACGCGTTGCTGTGGCTTTCTTGTATTTCGTTCAATTATTAGATACTATAATTGGTATTGTTCAGGAAGTGATTGGTAAAGAATGATGAAAAGGTCAAATTAAGCTTCAACAAATAGAAAATGTTTAATTTTTATTAATTTAATGAATGAGGTAGATAATGTTGATTTTTAACACTGTTTTATAATTATTTTACCTAATTTAATTTTTAATAATCATTACTTTCATTTAACTAAGAGCTAAGCGATGAACACTATTTCTTGTTAATCTGTCTTTCGTCAAAATAAATAAATTCGATGGTTTTCCAACACGTGAGCTTGCAACATACAGCTGCCCATGGGAGAAACACGGATTCTCCAAGTCCAAGCCACAAATAGCCATTGTCTGCCCTTGCGACTTATTTATTGTCATCGCAAAAAGCCAAACTTATCGGAAAGTGTAGCCTTTTGAAAGGTATTGTAGATTCTGATGGTATCATAGGTATTCGAGGTAACAGGACGACTTCGCCTTTAAACTTTCCAGTCAATATCGTTGCTTCAAGTACGTTTCCGGTAATTCTTCTGATGACTAACCGTGTACCGTTGCATAATTTTGGTGGATTTAAGTTACGCAATAGAATGACCGGTGAACCAATTTTCAGATGAAGATTGTGTGACGGCATTCCTGGCATATCCAGAGAATTTAAAAATTCAATCGGGAAATTAACGATCTGGTTTTCATCATTTCTGCAAACGATAATTTGTTTTATTTTAAACTCTGAAATAAAATTGCTACGTACAAACGCTACATATAAATTGCTGTACTACCAAAAAGTATTATGTGTGTATATATATTTATGTGTGTGTATTGTTTTTCTTAGGTGACGCGACGGCTCTCAGAAGACCGGACGACAGCTGCGCGTGCGCAGACTTCGAATGCGAATGCTGCGCTTATTTGAGAATACCAGAAATAGGTCTCAATCATGAAGGTGAGGAGGAAATAAAGGAAATGAAGGAGGAAATAAAGGAACTGTACGCAGACGCGCACAGTTCCTTTATTTCCACGCCTCTGCTCCTGATTCCTTCAACTTTGCTCTCTTCCTTAATTTGAAACCGAGTCCCCATCTTCATGGTTGCCGGCGTCGGGTTTCGAACCGATCTCCTCCTGTTGATAAGAACTCGAATTCTAAAGAAATCAACTCAAAACTCATCGCTTTATAATTGAAAGATGTCGTTCTTTTAATGCATCAGAATGAAAAACTTGTTGGGCTCAATACATATTTGTGAACAGAAGTTTTCAATCCTATATATTAACAAGTAATATAAAAAATTTTTTTTAATCAATTCCAATTTTTTTTTTCATTCTATTGCAGAAAATCCTTTATAAATAATTTTCATACATCTTGTTAAGTTTATCTGGCGCCATCTATTGGCAGATACATGCAACTTAAATCTAAAAAAAACTAAAATTAATTAATTACATTTAATTACTGAATTAATATTTGAAAAAACTGTATTAACATCGAGTATCATCCACTACAAGTTCGAAAAAATGTATTTGAACTTGAGCGGAGGAATAAGAATTATTTCATGAACGATTGAAAATTTGAACGAGATATATATAAGGAGAGTGTGAGCTAATAGAAGGAATTGAAAAAAATCTATCCATAGAAACCGTTTATCGATCTCTTTTTAGTTTGGAGAAGCATATCTCAGGTCTATTTCCGTGCATAGAACTGTAATTTTTAGAAATTTTCTAAAGCTAAAGGAAAGGATTCTGCTTCTATATAAATTCGCTCATCTTGCAGCCAAAACGCAGCTACTTTTCCGGTAGCAGGGCGCCAAATAGAGCACGTTGTTATTTCTTTAGTTTATACTTCTTAAGTTTATGGAAAACTAATCCTTTTAAATGAAATAGTTATTCGTTTTACGAAAATGACTTGTTTTATTTTCGAAATTGTTTCTGTTGCTGGTCGGCTTCCAAATATCTGATGGGGCAAAAATATGCGCCCTCCAATTTTTTTACAAATATTGGTCCAGTTTCGACAATTTTTTTTTTTTTTTTGGTAATTGATCTAGGTTTTGTATTAAAGGTATGCTTGCTAAATTTGGAGAAATCTGGATGTACACTCAAGAGCCAAAACATTATGACCACCCCTACATTTTGCAATGAACTCGCCTGGATGACGTGGAAGGCACTTGATCAGGTGGAAGTGGTATTTAACTGGTATTAAGTGGTGGTATTAATCCATGGTTGGGATATTAAGGGCATGTTAATTGAAGGGAGTGTTCTTATGTTCTGATGGATTCCGAGAGTGAAGAAGACCGTGGTCTGACTGATCTTATTCGGAAAATGGTGGATTATAGTAACAAATTCCCCCTTGCTGAAAGAACGCACATCGATGGAGAATGATTCTCCTCAGGATTGTACCATGACGGCAATTGACAATGATGAACCCTCGGAGGCTTCCACCTTCCAGATAACTCCTGCTCCCGTTCTCACAGATGCAGATATCTGCCAGCAAATTACTGCTGCCATGCAACATCTCAACGAACGAAGGAAATTGCATGATCTTGCAAACCAAGACATCACTCAACAGCAGATCCTGATGGACGCTGGACTAGTCAATGCAAAAACTTTCAAGGCCTCAGCTGTTACACTGAGAAAGCCGAAGAAGCCGTAATTGAAGCGGAAAACAAGGTAAGTGGGCTTGGTCTCTGTCCAATCGTAAATTGCGCAAGGCATAGCAGTGCAAGAGTTAATCTCAAGAATAAAAAACCTAAGCGACCAGCTAGCTCTGCAAGTAATGATGATGGTTTTACTAAACCAGCTAAAAAACATACTGTAAAAATTAATGTTGCTAAAGCAAATGCCAATACTATTGATCTATCCAATAAATACGCCAACCTTGATGTTGACGAAAATGCTGAAGATGAACCTCGTGTGATACAGGAGCCGAAACTGCCACCTATTATGGTGAAATACTCTGACAATCTTAAAAGGATTGATCGCCGAGATCAGCAAAAAAAATTCAAAGAGGAAGTCTGAATTAAACTAGCTAGAGAACATCTCAAAATCTTCCCAAATAATCCGGACAATCATAGGTTAATCACCAACTATCTAAAAACTCCCATACTAAGTATTACGTGATTACGCCTAAAAATCTAAGACCGCTCAAAGCCGTCCTGAAAGGCCTCCCAGTCAGCTATACTGTCGAGGAAATATCTGCTGGATTGACAGAACTCGGTCTAAAGATCGATGAAGTCCGACAACTGACCAACTTGAAATCCAAGGCGCTAATTCCAGTCTGGCAATTAGTTTACAAAAAATCCGAGGAAAACTCGAAAATTTTCGATGTCAACCGTCTGCTCCACTTCTCTGTGCGAGTTGAAAAATTTAACCGGAAACCTGGTGCATCCCAATGCTTTGCGTGTAATCTATTTCATCATTCAGCAAAGAATTGTCACTCCAAAAAACGATGCCTTAAATGCGGGGGTGGGCATTCCCTCAAAGACTGCACTATACAGGAAAGAATTGAAAATCCTAAATGCATAAATTGCCACCAGATGGGGCACCTTGCTGCATGGCGAGGTTGCCCAAAATTTCCGAAGCCACGCCTCCCGCCCAATCGTAACGCAGAACTGCCCAAGAGCACTTTCACCAGCCGAACAGTCACGCCCAGTGTCTCCTATGCAAGTTTCTTGCGAGGACCACCGCCGATTACTCCAGCAGTGATTCCTGAACACCAAAATATCTGGAACAATTTTTGATCATGATGCGGCTGCTAAAGCAGTTTATGTTCTAAAAGAAGTAATTAATATCTTTAATATGTTAGAGATCTTGAAAACTTCTACAACAATTTAAAAAATGCAAACTCTCCACTTGATAAATTTCAAATTATTGCCAAATGTTTTAACTTAAATATTTAATTGCTCTTGCGTTTTAAATTATTTTGATTAGTACTCTTGCCATGTTTTCATTTGCTTTTCCTTTTATTTTTTAATGCCTTCTAATGTTTCTTATTATCTACCATTTGGACATGACCATAGCCGACTGCCTCTCTTTTATTCAATGTTTTGTCAACCAATGTATCTATGTAACAGATTGGGAGTTTATAAGGCCAAATACGGCCAAGGTACTCCGTAAGCAGAATGATGATGATGATTAATCCATGGCAAGGCGGGTTGAAGCTGTGTTGCGCGCCAAAGGTGGGCCAACTCGTTATTGACAGGTGGTCATAATGTTTTGGCTCTTGAGTGTAAATTGGCCGGATGTAGGCGGTCGCACTCATACAAGAGCAAATGCATGTACTGATTTGCTGTGCGCGTTACTCGACTAGTCAGAACAACGGTGCGTTTTTTAATCCTCTGTTGGCGTGTATTGCTTCCGGAAAATGGGATTGTTATTGTTCTTAATTTTAATACCTATCAAACTTGTATTTTTCTTAATTGAAATTTTATAAATTTTTAAATAATTTTCTTTTAATAAACTTTTCTAAATTCTTAATTCAATAGTTTAACTGAAC
The DNA here is from genome assembly GCA_021605095.1 of Caerostris extrusa. Taxonomy (NCBI): domain Eukaryota; kingdom Metazoa; phylum Arthropoda; class Arachnida; order Araneae; family Araneidae; genus Caerostris; species Caerostris extrusa. Next base: position 36,798 of record BPLR01002581.1, read on the forward strand.
TGCTCTGGTATAAAATTAAATTTTAAACACTTGCTCTATATATTTTAAATTGTTTTATTTTGCACCAACCTTAAAAATGTAATATCAAAAAAAAAAAAAAAAAAAAAAAAAAAAATTGTGTTTTTTCCCAACTTTATTTTGTTTTTTAATAATATTATGCACCGAAAGATGGCGCCACCCACAGGGAACTGAAGATCCCAAATTGAAGATTTTTTATTTTGTATGTTTTTACTGGTTAATTTGTTATGTAATATGTGTCTTTTCCTTTTTTGTTTTAATCTTAATTCATTTATTTTATTTTTATTTTTAGCTTAAAATTTTTAATTTTTAATTCTCTTGCTTTAATTGTTCTCAAGCGAGAGATGTTTTTCTTAAATTTAATTGTTTTCTTTTCTTTTTATTTTTATTCATTAATTGAAGAAACTTCATTTTTAGTGCTAATGTTTAATTTAAGATGTGGAGGTTTTCGTGGTTCTTAAAAACCACCTTGGAACTCCGTAACCGGTACGCCCGTTGCCCGTATTGGGATGGTATTTCTAAGACCCTATCGCACGGGATTATATCGCTGCCAACCACATGAAACAAACTGACCTTAGTAAATAACAATAAAAAAAAAACAATAAGTTTATAATGTGTATGATTACGAAGTGTTTTCATGAGATTTTCAGAATAGAATTCTAGGCTTGTACACGGAAGTAGACTCAAAACAGAATAAATTATAGTTTTAACTACTCGATATCAATCGTTATAATCTTTCACTAGTTTCATTCCGAAATGCAGAGTTAGTTTAAAAATGTCATACAAAGCACCCCATTCTTTTAGAACAGTGACATTCATTTTCTCGTCAGTCATTTTATTCTTGTGTTAACAATTATTTTTTACTCTAAAAGCGTGTTTTTAAACTATAATATTTAAATGAGGTCCCGGTACAGAGGACTGGAACTATAGTTCTTACAATAATTTAATTGTGAGTAAAATAAAGGCTAAATGCGAATAGGTCGAGCCAACCAGGTCGAACATGGAATGTCCTGATCCGTAGTCAGGCGCGTTGTGCCACTGTCCCACGTAGGTTTGAATGTCTTTCATTCTACATGGGTTAAATTGCTCTTGATAAGTTAAAATAAAATCACTCATAAAAGCGTATTAATAATCCTGATGAGATAATAAACTTATCAAAATATTTTAGTATCGTCGGTCATTGATAAGTTTCAATTAAATCTGATCGCTTAAAGTAGGGCAAAATCGAGCCCAAAGAGTCAGTTACAAACAAACATACAGGTGAAACTAATAAAAGCATATTAATTACACTGAAATAGACGTTATTCTCAAAACAGAATTACACACTGAAATAGACGTTATTCTTGCTACGGAATTTAAAAATTGTCGATTCAAAATTCTGAGTTAAGATAGATACTTATATTTAGTATAATACTTATTTTTTACTGCAGCCTGCATGCAAGCCGGGTATCTGCCAGAAAGTTACGGAATAGCACTGTCTTTCACAATCAACAACAAAACTCTAGCAAGTACTTCGATATCAGGTGAGAATATATTTATCTTTGATCTTTCGATAACTCCATTTTTCATGTAACAATCTACAGTTTTATTTAATGCATTTTTTACATAGTTTCTTAGCACGAAATATGAATATAATTAAATTGTTATTATTGGTGTTTATTAACTATTTTAAGAACAAAGAAAAGAAAAAAGAAGAAAACCGTGTGCATTTCAGTGTCCCATTCATTGGACCCGATTCATTGTTAGAGGTATTCTACGAAATGCATACCAAGAAATGTTTATTTTCATCGAGAAGTTACAACGCTATTCGAACAATTCTGTTCCATTGCACTGGACGGATATACCCAAAGGTTGAATAATTTTTTTTTTTTTTGGGGGGGAGGATTTTTATATACTGTTGTGTAGTACTTTTAGAAGATTTATCTCTAATGAGGGTCTAAAAACAGGGTCTCTAGAGCAAGGGTCTCCAAACTTTCCAGCCTTAGGGCCATACTGTTTACCCAGTAAGTACCAAGGGCCAAAGCCGTTTTAATTTTTCTGACATGATCTGTAGTTTCTAGACCAGTCGTCAAATACGCGCTCTGCGCGAGCATACGCTTGCTAAATTCGCTGGTTCAATTACTATTGTGTTTATCGTTACGACAGTGACACTTGACGACATCCAGTGGTTACCCCGCGGTTTCTTCTTTCGCGTTAATTTAGCTTTTCCGTTCCTGAGGGATTTTCACCATAAAAATCATAGATTTGATTCAGGATATATACAAAACATCGATTTACATACATATGCGATACTCTTTACCCTAACATAACTACCGAGGGTAGCCGCGGGATGTTCACTAGTTTAGGATGTTAGTGGGATTCATTTCAATTATTTGTTAGTTGTTATGCTTAAGTTAAATTTTCCGCGTATTATGCTTGTCATTAAGCTTCACCAAGCAAAGCAATAAAACCGAGTAATTATCATTCTGCAATTTTTTATCCCACTTATTACAGCAACAATAAGCTATTCGCTGTCGCGGGCCGTAGTTTGGAGACCCCTGCTCTAGAGGATAAAAAAAAAAAAAATACTTAAATAGTAGCGATCTTATCGTTATTTGCATACATTCGTGAACATTTTCCCGACCGTTCACCTGCCAAACGCCGCCGAGACCTCCTTTTGGACGACATTCTCTGATTCGGGTGGTGTAACAAAGCATATCAGACATTGCGTGCTCTTATTTCAAAAAATGCACACAGCATTTATAAAGTCGACCATTGAGCCTTATCTAGAGAATGGTGGGTGATCACTATAGGACAAGTACCATAGGATGTATCTATTTCTGTGTACTAACCTATATTGGTGCACTTAGCTTCCTATACGATGTTTCGCCAAGTGGTCTAAATTGTTCAAATGGAAATTGACAACATGAATTGCTGATGCAGTGGGATGGGCTTTGTTCAGTGCTGGGAGAGTCGACTGTGTGGGTGGCAAAAGGGTTGAGCAGTTGAGAGGGGGCGATAGATTTTATTCCCCGCCGCCGGAACACCTTACACACGAATAGGAGAGATGAAAAATTGCCGACATTGAACCAAAGCAATTGAAAGTGAACAAACGTAGAAGTTGAAAAAAAAAAAAAAATGCAATTGAATACAATTGCAATACTATTCCATTTTCAGCCACGAATTAAACAAGTAATATAAAAAAAAAAAATTTGAAGCCAATTCCTATTTTTTTTTTTTCACTCTATTGCAGAAAGTCCATTATAAATAATTTTCATTCCTTTTTATAAGTTTATCTGGCGCCATCTATGGGTAGATACATGCAACTTAAATCTAAAAAAAAACTAAAATTAATGAATGAATGAATAGTTGAAAAACTGTAATTAACATTCAGTGTCAGAATGGCTAGCGCTCTGGAGCTCAGTACCACAGGTTTCGGGTTCGAGTCCCGGCGGTGCCATGGATGATTACAGTGGTTCAGAATCCACTTTAAACAATAGGTTCCGGTCTAATAGGATCGTAGAGCGTTGCGGGGCATTGTTACTCCGCGTCCGTGGTTTATATTCAAGTTACACGCCCCCCTGGGTAATGCAAAGTGAGTAACGTCTGTGCAGCGCTTGCCTTAAGGCATCCAAGACCAAGCTGTCTAAGTGTTTGCCAGCTGCATTAGAAAGAAAAAAAAACATCCAGTGTCATCCACTACAAGTTCAAAAAAAAATGCATTTGAACTGGAGTGGATGAATAAAAAGTTATTTCATGAACGATTGGAAATTTGAAGAAGATATATATAGGGAGAGTGTGAGCTAATAGAAGGAATTGAATGAAATCCTGTCGGGATTCCCCCTCCTGCCATTTCTTAGCGCCGGTGCGCGACATTTCAAAAATATCCCGTATTCATTTCAAACAATTGCATTTTTGTTTTTGTTCTTTTTGCAGCGAAGCACCCCCTCCCCTCTGCGTCTCCGTCCCATTTCTAAAGCAGTTCGGATACCTCTGCCTGGAGCTGCACACCGTGGACGTGTCCGGCTCGCGCTTCGCCGCCTGCGCCAGGGTGGACGTGGCCGTGTGGCCCTTCTGCGCCTCCCGCTTCGAGCTGGGCTGCTTCGACACCACCGGCCCACCCTCCCCGCCTCACAAAGACACGGAGGCCGTCAAGTACACAAATTACGTAAGTGATGTTTTTTTTTTTTTTTTTTTTTTTTGTCAATTCCTTCTACACTCTAGGGGCCTGAATGGCCGAGTGTCATGGTCTCGGTGCCACAGGTTTTGGGTTCGAGTCCCGGCGGTACCGTGGATGTTTGCAGGGGTTCGAATCTTCTTTAAGCCGTAGGTGACTGCAAGAGCGTTACGGAGCAGAAGTCAGACTTCTACCTACAGGTGCTCCATCAGAACAGATTGGTTTGGTTTGTCGCTCTACGGTCATCTTGTGCACACTTTGGGCTAAACAGACCGGGACCTACAGTTTAACGTGGATTCCAAACCACTAACAAACATCCATGCCACCGCCAAGATTCGAACCTGAAGCCTGGGATACCAAAGGCCATAACGCTAGCCACTTGGCCACCAGGCCTCTCCCATCAGAACAGAAGCTGCACCCCTCCTCCCATGAGGAATACGACGACAACAACAACAACTCACACTTTCCCTATATATATCTTGCTCAAATTTTAAATCTTTCATAAAATACTTTTTATTCGCCCACTCGAGTTCAAATACAATTTTTTTGAACTTGTAGTGGATGACACTGGATGTTGATGCAGTTTTTTTAAAATATTAATTCTCTAATTAAATTTAATTCATTCATTTTAGTTTTTTTAGATTTAAGTTGCATATATATCTACCAATAGATGGCGCCAGATAAACAAAAAAAAAATGAATGAAAATTATTTATAAAGGACTTTCTGCAATAGAGTGAAAAAAAAAAAGGAGGAATTGACTTAATTTTTTTTTTTTTTTTTTAATACTTAACGGATGGTTTGCACGTCAATCCCGAAGGAGGGGTAAAATGAGATGAGGGGTGTCCACCATATTAATCGATTCAAAACATTCGATGATTCGAATGAGAATACTGGTTCGAAAGAACCTTCTCCAGAATTATTTCCTCATTTACATTAGCGTCCCTGTGGGCCGTTCCTCGCATTAAACGTTCTCACTTGGAGGATGCAACAGGAACTCTTCTCGTGGCTCGCATCCTTCCTTTTTATTTTATTTTCCGGTGGGGTTTGGGGGTGTAGTCTTCGAACCCAAACACTTGGTGTTAAGACGCACAGAAATGTGGCATAACCTCAACTGGGCCATTTGAAGTAACCAACCACTTTTCAATAGGGGTTTTTAAAGGAGGGGTGCCCTTTCACTTTCGAAAACAGTTTTAGGTTTGTTTCAAAAGACGAGATGCAGCTCACGAGCCACCGAAAACATTCGATCAAATTTCAGTTTTTTATAATATCGATCTCCCCGCGATACTGATCCGATAAAATTACTGATGAGAAACAGTTCTAGAAGCGTGGGGTGCTCGATATCAATCATTATAATTTTTCACTAGTTTCATTCTGAAATGCAGACAAAGCACCCCACGCTTTTTAGAACAGTCATTTTATTCTTATGTTAACAATTATTTTTTACTTTTAGTTTGATTAACTCTAAAAGTGTGTTTTTAAACTATAATTTAATTTAAATACTCCGGGTATGCGTGCTTTATTCATTATAGATTCGTACGCGCTGGGGTTTAATTAGTTTCTCTCCTGCCTGGCATGCATTGGTTAGTCGAAGCGTTGGCAATGTGCTCAGCTGGAACAAAGTGTGGAAGGACGTGACAGTGTGTGTGACTGGAAGTTTTCTTTTCGTTATTTGATGGCGATGTCGAAAATCTCATGAAATAGACCTGTCGACTATTGTTTTAGAAATAAAAACTATTTTTTGTTAGTTTATCTTAAATATCGGTAGGTCTCCCGTACTACTTACGTTTGCTATATACACAGTCCAGTCACATTAATGTGACCACCTGCCAAAAGCCAGAATAGACAAATGTGAACTATTTGTCATTATAAATGACAATAGATGGCTCCACGACCAAGAACATTAGAATAACACAAGAACTTCCATAACTCCTCCTGTAACTCCATATAAGGCGAATGTCATATACGGGGATGAAAAATGTAACAGCAAGGGTAGAAGAAGGAACGCGAGTGTGGTTGGCGGGCAGTTGCTAGAATACGTATTGTTGGAATGTGAATAAATACTTCATATACATCAACTGAAAGTGTGTTAATTTATGGGAACAGAAAAAGAAGACAACACATGGGTTTTCCAAAATGATTTTAAGAGAAAACTGCCCCGCATTTGCGTATCGTAGGGAAGAAAACCTGGCTGTTGAGGCCAGACGCTAATGAGGGTTGCTTTTGGATCTGCCGCTTATAAATGCGTTCCTGTTACTTTTTTTTTTTCGCATTCAAAACCAAACGAATTCATTACTTACTTATTGATATATATATATTTTTATCTCTGCGAGTTTTAAAAAAATTGTGTGCAATGTTTAATTTTCTTTCGTTGCAAATTGTTTCACGTAGGACATATCGCAGGACCCGACTTTTCCCTGGCAGGTCAAGGTGTGCTCTGGTGCAGGTCGCAGCAGCCAAGTCGCCCTGGGGCTCGCGGCCTTCCTCGCCATTCTTCATTCCGTAAAGAAAAGTCACGACATCGGATCATGTTAGAGTGTCACTCACAACAACTCATGCCATTAAAAAAAAAAAAAAAAAAAAATCATCACTTCATATGGGATGTTTTTACTCGAAAATATATTTTTGGTTTGCTGATTTTAATAAAATGTACGATTATTTTTGTGGAATTTTTTTTTTTTTTAATACTCTATTAAAAAAGGAAAACATTTATTTCTTATTAATGTTGCTGTTGCTTATCCCCTTGATTTAGAATCCTATACCAAGTCCAGCAGATCATGCTGCATCAATAAAAAGGTCCTCCCCTCATTCAACAGTTGCCTCACCTATACAATCGACGAGATGAGAGGGAGACGCGACAATGGCAAAGGGTCTTCTCGTCTGCATTGAAGGTCAAACTCTTAATGTGGTCAGTCCTTAGTCTAGCTAAAGCCGTTCGAGCAGACCTAGGACAGGAGCACTGCAAGGACATGCCGGGATATTTAGCGGCGTACCATGCATGAATTGGCGGCGACCTCCAAGCGGTATTCACCCTGGCTGAAGTCATGGAATGACCCTCTGAAGCTGACAGATTGGAAGAAGAAGCTTTGGGAAGTTCTTATTAATGTATTTTAACATATAGAGAAAGATGGAGGGCGCTATGATCTGAAAAGAGGGAGAGCTGCTGAGTGTTGGTGATACTGCAATTCCTAGCTTGTTTCGTGTTTTCTTTTGATATTTATTTTCTTACTACCACATACAACTCGGCGTTCGGGAAATAAAACTCATTAAATCTTTTTTATATGAAAGAAATGAGTTGGTAACTATCATTAATGCTAAAGCGCCAGCAAACTTTTCTACGGAATTCGTAATTCTGATTTAAAAACAAATGTAACCGCCCATTTGATTTCGAAACTAAATAGAATAGCTGCCAGTCGTCCTAAAATCAGCAGCAAAATATCAAAATGGTGTCTGTCAGATGCAAAATTAAATAAAAGAAAGGAGTGAGGCGTGGCTGGGGAAATTTCGAAGAGAGAAATCGCGACTCATCTTATATTCCGTGATAGAGGCTTCTTTTTTCTTCCGCGGTCACTCTTGTCTTCGCATTATGTTTCATTTTAAGAGGGACATTTGTCGATCATTTGAAAACAACTATTTTTCTTGTTTATTTAAATCTTTTATTTTTATTAAAAACTATTTTTTTCTGGAAAATCCAGATAATTTTTTATTTATCTCATTTTTATAGGGCATATTTCTAACAATTAATCCATTTTTTTTTTTTTTGTTAAATTAATCGTTTATGCATTAAAATTCTATTAAAAAAAATTTAACATTAGAAAAAAAAAAAAAAAAATTGTATTGCTTATTCAAATTTTGTTCTCCCAATTCTTTTTTAATAAAAAGAAAAAAAAAAAACTTCATTAACGAGGACTTGAGAAATTTCTACAGAATGCTTATTTTTTGCCAATGCAAATTATAAAAACGAATTTAATTTTATCAACAACAATAAATTAGATAAAAAGCAACAAAATGCTATTCATATTTGTTTTATATCTCATCATCTATTCTCTAAATAATTACCAGCAATTAAAAATAGGTGCATTGTGCATAACTGATAGAAATGAAAATTTAATATTTTTAATTTTAATGGCAGTTAGTTTTTCTGTAACTATAATTTATTTTTTTAATTTAATTCTTATAACTCTTACAATGGCAACAGTGTTCATAATCTTGAGAAGGTAAACAGTCTTATTGCTGATGGCACATTTGATAAAAATGTTTATGTTCCCACTTATGTCAATATAAGCAGCCTGGGGTTATTTATGGTATTTGTCTGTAAGTAATATGAAATTCATTTTCAGAAATATTTAATTTTTTAGAAAACTATCATTCAACATCTCTGCTATCACTAAAGAATGGATACAAAATCTATTGTAAATTATCTAGAACACTGGTTTTTAAAATTCAAATAGTTTTATTGCTTAGAATAAATAAATTTTATTGTATTGATGTAATAAAACAAAAAAAAAAAAAATCCTTCACCCATGACATTGGATTAACAGTGAAATGCATGAATTTTTTTTTTCAATGGGTATGTCAAATATTAAGAATTTTAAAATACAAAGGTCTCAAGAGTTAATCAATTGATTCACCTGCAAACTTTCTCTAAAAGACTTAAATATGAACAAATTTAGACTTAAAGAGAATATCAACTAGCCGTAATGCCTGAAAACATATTTAAAAAATTCACGCAACGTGACAGTTATGAAGAAGCTTCTTCAATTTAATCACATAATTACGTACATAATACATATCTAAGTATAGAATTCTAGATCCTAGCTATAACAAATTATCAAAAAGTTAATAATAAACCCGAAATCTAATCATTACTTTCTTTCGATAATTATTTTGAAATCTATGTTAGTGCTACATGCTGTGGTTTTTATTAACTTTTAAAGCACAATTGAATATGCAGGTCTATCATTTCAAGATTGTAAATTTTTTTTTTTTTTTTTTTTTTTTTATCCGTTTACTTTCAAAAGAAGAAAGGTTTGTTTTCAAAATATGCATTTGAAAACTCTTATTACATTTAAAATATAATGATCCCTTCTTTTTACCTTCTGAGTGTGAGCCTGATTGGCTAGCGCTCGGTACCACAGGTTTCGGGTTCGAGTCCCGGCGGTGCCATGGATGTTTGCAGTGGTTCGGAATCCACTTTAAACCGTAGGTCCCGGTCCTAATAGGATCGTAGAGCGTTGCGGGGGCATTGTTAATCCGCGTCCGTGGGTTACACGCGCCGCCTTGATAATGCAAATTGAGTAATGTCTGTGCAGTGCTTGCCTTAAGGCATCCAAGACAGCTGTTTATGTGTTTGCCAGCTGCATTAGGAAAAAAAAAAAAACGCCTTCTGAGAGTTTCAACAGACAGAAGTAAAATAATATATATTTGTTGTTAATTTTTTTTATAATCAATTTACTTGGTAAATTTTAAATTATGCAGTAATTCAAAAAAATACATTACATATATTTATTTTTCATTATATGTGTCAGATCTTGCGGTCTTTGTATTACACGCTCTAATTGTATATAAAATATATTTAGATTACTTAATCTCCAGAAATATTTTATCTATTTTAACCATAGAAATTTTACCGATATATACGCATCAAATTATATTTTAAGAGTACCACCAAATGTGGTTGCCAAATTTCTGTTTTCTTCATTCTTAGACGGAGCATGCTTGCCAGTGAATGTCTACGTATCCAGCCATACCTAATTCTCATAATATCGTGCAGGCTCATTCTTGATCGAGAGAACCAAGAATTACGACCATTTCATAATTTGCACTACACCATTAATTTTCGCTCTGCATCTCCATGTATATATCCATCATATTTATCTCTCATAACAGTTAGAACCACAATAGTTATTTACACAAATAGAACACATGAGATTCTAAAAAAATAAAACAACGAAATGAGTATATTAATACAAGAAAAAATAACTCAGCTCACTAATATAAGGAAAAGGTGTTAAGAAGATTGACTACTTCCGGGAAAAAATTCCATTTCCCTAAAGACCACCAGAGTAGTACTACCATGATGATTTCTGTATCACCACCTTTGATATGCAAAAACTGAGCTATTCGAGTTTTCGCATACCATATTTTTTCTCCTAGCACGCATGCTCATAGGAAACATTATTACAGATACGCATGCGCAATTTCCTATGAGCACGCGTGCTAGGGAAAAAAAAAAAATACGGTATGCAAAAACTCTCTAATAACTGCATCACAGAGTGAGGAAATAATTCGAGAACCTTACATGATCATAGTCGCACCAGCATTTCTCATGTGCGACATCAGAAGGAGAAATGACTACTATGGAGATACGGCTGTGTTGAATTTTTTTTCTCGTGCCTTCAGAGTGAGGAATCATCTTGACAGTCAGAGCTCTACCATCGAATTGAGAAAAGTAGGAGATGTCTTTCTCATTTGTAACATCAAGAATGAGAACATTCTCCTTCGAAAACCTGCATAACCTTCTTCGGAAAAGTTTCTATCGTTTACACGAAAATCTACCCTTGGAAGGCTCAGTGGCCCGTGCTTTATTCTCATGGAAAGTTACATTTTACAATTTCATTTGAAAGGAGGAAGTTTAAATACACATTGTTATATAAAAAAAAAAAAAAGCAATAAACATATATAACATTTTTCGTATTAATTTTCAGAATTGTATCCATTCATAAAAATATAGACTTTTTTTTTCCATCTCAATTTTAGTCTGTTGTTAAAAGATCGTTGTGTAAAAGTCTTTTCTTTTAACGCCAGCAGTTTCTTTCTTTGACACAGTTCTTTCTGTTTTGAAAAACAGCATCATTAGATGTTCCATTCTCACTTTTCTAATTGGTAGGGGTCATAGAGCCCAAGATAAAAGATTGAACGATTCAGACATGATTATATTGATCCCCATTCTAAATTCGTGTAGACTATATCGATATCTGACAGAGTATTTCTAGCAAATACAAAATCAATCATTGAATTCAATATTGTTGCATTTATAAAATAAAAAAATAATAATAAATAGCTCGAACAAGTTAATCTGCGGCGTGGAAAAATACTGCTTCAAAAAATGTATCAGCTTGCTTCCACCATTCGGTTCTCTTCCTCAAAAAAATGGCTGCGAATCTCGTGAACTTAAACTCATCGACTGCATTTGCTCCAACTTCCTATCAGTCACTGTTATGCTGTATTACATCCTGTTTATATAGTTCGCACTAGCAAAACTGTGTCGCGATGAACTGGTAATTAAGGACGAGAATATCTGAATGCGAACGTCTCGATCGGTGCCGGATTATGGAAACTGCTAAACCCTCCAGCGCCGGATTTATGGCAATAATTTTGCATTTCCTATAAATTCGAAAAATATTTCCTATACACTCGATACACAGATTCATCAGGGGACATTTCTATTAAAAAACGACCATATAATGAATGGAGGCCATCGGTTTGAACAAATTTTTGTCATAATACGCTGACAATCCAATTTTATTTTGTATAAATGTTTTTAATTCATGTTTTTTTTTTTTTTTTTTGAAATAATAGATGTTTGCTTTTTGTCTATAACAAAGTTTATCATATAGTACAACTTTATACATCTCAAGATTAAAGTGGAACACATTACTTTTTTTTAACACCTTCAGCTGTTTGTTTTATACTCTTACCACAGCTAGATGCATACATTTTACATTTTAGTTCGATAAATTCTTTAATAGGTTGAATGGTTTAGCTCAGGGATGGGCAAACTTGTTCGGTCGCGGGCCAAAATCCGAAAAAAAAAAAAAAAAAAAAAAAAAGTTTGGCGGGCCAAGATAAGTTTTTCTAAAATTTTAAAAACAATATACAAGTATTACAATTTAAATATGTTAATGAGAGGAATGAAATTACGATTTCATTTTTAAAAGTTCCTTATAGTGAGGTTCGAAGTGACGTGTACCGATTCTAAGGAACGAGGCTAAATGCTCACCTGTCAGTCTACTTCTGAAATAATTCTTTCTAAGGTTTAGAAACAACTGCTTGAGATGATTGTTAGATTGCAACTCAATTAATTCAACCTGCAAATCTGACCTCACTGCTTCAAAATTTACGTTGAAAGGCCAAGTAGAGAAAGTAAAAAATAATATTTAATCAAAGTAGAAAAAGAGATTGATATATAAATATATATTTCTTTTAATTTGCCTCGAACCGGCAAATTAAATTCTATCCGCGAGGCCGGATAGAACCTTCCGGCGAGGCCGTAGTTTGCCCATCCCTGACCCTATTTCAACTAGCATAACAACATCGACGTTCTGGTAAATTTCCAAAAAAGATTTTACAATCAAAGGCGTCGAATACAGTTGGAGAGCATATTCATAATCACCATCGGAGACAGCAGAATCGCTCAAAATATTACGAAACAACTTTTTATTCAGTAGACATTTATCATTTAATTTTTCTATATGATCAAAATAAGAAGCAAGTTGTAATAAATGCCGATTTTTTTTTTTCATTTTTAAGAATTTTAAATGGATGGTTTGATTTTTTTTTTAAATTTTCAATTAAACTTTTTTTTTCTAAATTTAATTAAAAATTACTAATAAGATTTTTTTTTTTGTAACTCACCAGATAAAATAGTAGAAGTCAATTTATTTTCTTTTGAATTTTAAGTGCTACAGTTTTTTAAAAGTATTGGCAATGGTCTCAAAATAAAAACACATACTCTTTCAGCGGACTGTGAAAACTCAACTCTTTTATTCGAAAACCAAACGCACTCTGCCCTAGTTGCATTTCTTTCTCCTTCCAGCCAGCTCCCGCCCCTCGCACACGAGGGTGTCTTGCGTCATCTGGTGCCAGATTACACTTCGATTTTTTTTTCATATTATGCACGTGGAGCTATTTATCCATGAGGCAACATACCGCCGTCCATTGACATGTTCACTAAACATTCAATAAAATCATTGGGAAAAATGAATATATGTATGAGTGTGTGTGTATAAATTGCACTAAATATAAACAAACATAACACTATGAATATAAACAAAGCGTACTCTAAAAGAAATTACTCGGGAATGGGCAAAAATACACACTTTTGATGCTGGTCACTTAAAAAAATTCTACTCTGGGTTTTTACATTAAGAACTCTGATTTTATTATCAGCACCATAATAAATATCTATTATTCTGCCAAGAGAGCATTTGTAAGTAGGTAAATTATCATCAACCATTAGCACTAATTCATTGTCTTTTCAAATACCCATTTATTTCTTTGTTGCAATTCATAACTATGCCGGCATTTTCCTATACTAATTGAATTATTCAAGTTACTTTTTAAGATTAATCTTTTCAATCAATTAAATTAGACTTTAAAACAGCTTTCATTGATCGATTGTTCAAAAAAGCGCAAGAGTTAAAATTTCGAAATTATCACTATCAGTAGAAATTTAACTCAATGGCCTAGAATTCAAAATTGCTTCAGTTTGTATGCATACAATTAAAAAAACACTTCACAATTTAAACTAGCACCTTCAACTACTCTTCTAAAATGAAATTTAATAGCAACTTCCCAGGCACCCCCAAAATTTGGGACTCGAGGGGTAATAAACTTCCATTTAATATCTTCTTCATATAAATATGAAGATAACTTGGTATCAGGATTGATAACTAACTCTTGAATTTCTCTGTTTGCACCTGCAGAATTCTTTGAATTATCAGAATACGATTTAGAACATTTTCCTCTGCGTGCAATAAATCTTTTAAAGCAGCTATAAAAGACTCAAATAAATTAACATACATACATTTTACACACAATACTATTTCTTTGTTTACCAAAAATGGCCTACAGAAATCTACTCCTGAAATATTAAATGGATAATTCAAGTTAACTCTATCTCTTGATAAACTGTCCATTAATTATATTGACATTTATAGATTTTATTTTAAAACAAATAACACAGTTATGCACTATTTCTCTATAAATAGGCCAGAATTTGAATAAATGATTTTTTATACAAATGTTTCTAAAACTAAACATAAATTGTGTTTTATTACTATAGGAAATGTATTTGTACATCAAAAGATATAGAAAATTATATTTAAAAAATGTATAAACACATTTTTAAATGACTACAATTCAATAATTAAATTTATCATAAAAGGAACATTAAATAAAAATAGTATCCAATTATATAAAGAAATATTTTCACTAGAAAATGTTTTACATTTTTCTTGCATCTTTATGTTTAAATAACAATATTTTCTAATATTAAATAAACAAAAAGTAACTTTTTTTTTTTTAAATATAATTCATGAAAATAAACACGAGATTATTAATTTCAACTATCTTAATTATTAATTCTATAAGAATAAAATCTTGATTTAACATCTGGAAAAGTTTTGTTTACTTTCATTGCAAGCAAATTTCTAAGCAAAAATAAATATATACATAAATTTGCAAATAAAATTAAATTAAACAGTAAATAAATGAAATGATAGATAATTTGCATTAACAACAACTCAAGGTTTTTAAATATAAGTTTGCTATAAAAGAACACTAACATCAGTTTCATATTTAAGACCATCTGTTTAGAGATCTGAAAGCTTTCCCAAATGAGAATGACGTCACAAACTACTAGCCAGGACTTTTGAAAAGTCTAGACTCCCGACTTTTCCCCCTCCAGATTCGAGAAATTTATAATAAAAATATTAAGGAGGCCAAGTGTCAAGAGACTTTCCTCAACAATAAGGCTTATCAAAAATTATCTTGGATCCACTATGAAAGAAAATCCAACAGCATCATAATGCAATGTATGGAGCCAGCAAGCAGAAGTTCGAATCTGCTGGCTGTGAAACAGAGACCAAAAAACATTTTGCATCGATCGTCAAGCTAAGTGGGAGTTTTCTCCCACACCACACTCAAATGATCAATAACCCCTAAAGTCCTACCGAAATACACGGCACTCCTCAACTATCAATGGGCTGTTCACAGCTATATCTATATAAATGGAACACAAGGCCCACGGATATTTAAAAAAATACTCTACATTCAAAAGATACTTTGATTATTAAGCAGTTATTTTCATAGGATTATACTACTGGGTCCAAAAAGTTAGACCACTATTTAATTTAAAATTCCCAGGGCTCATGGAATTTTTTTTAGGTTGTTGGCGCTGTCCTTGACATCTGTGTGAAATTTGACGTCAAAATATTCATTAGTGTTTGAGTGACGCTAAAACTGATAACGGCGATTTTTGAAATATCTGAATTGATTGAGCAAAGAACTTGCATTCAATTTTGTTTGTGGAAACGTATAGAATGTTGCAGAAGAAGTGTTGTTTACAAGTGGTATAAACATTTCAAAGAAAGCGTTGAAGACGGAAGAGCCCTCTGGTCGACCATCCACCTCAACCGACGAAGCTCACGTCCAAAAAATTAAAGATTTGGTGCTTGCAAACCCTCGATTTACAATGAGTCCTTGCTGATGATGTTGGAATTTCAAAAAGATCGGTCAATTCCATTTTGGGCCCCAAATCTCGATTGGTACCGAAAACATTGAATGCGGCAGCTCACATTGCACTGATTCTTCATGACTTTTTCGCCAAAAACGAAACCCATATCGTTCCACAACCACCGTATTCACACTGTGCGACTTCTGGCTATTCCCTTAACTCAAAAGACCACTCGGGGACACCGTTTTGAGTCGATTGAAGAGCCGCGAGCTTTGAAAGCCATCCCTGTCGATGACTTTTTAGCATGCATTGAGGAAAAAAGTTGGCATAAGTGCATTGTGTTCGGAGGGGATTACTTTTAAAGGCGATGAAATAAGTTTGGAAGGATAAAGGAGTTTTTTTTTAATTGGTCTTCCTTTTTGGTCACAGTAGTATGCATTTTGAGTGCAAATATTACACACCTAATATTGTCAAAAACTTCTTTACTACTACTACTTTATGAAAAAAATGCTTTTTTTTTTAATAGATGTACAAGTTCAATTAAAGTCATTGAAATATTTCACACATTTTCTAAATCTATTAGTGAAGATCATAGTACATGATATTATGAAAAAGATCAGGAGTCAGAATTTTGTTGCAAATTTCCCATCCCTGATGGTCAATAAATAAATTGTTGAAAATAAAAATAATTGAAGATTGTTTTGAACAAGAGTGTTCTAAATTATAATAACATAAAAAATTGATGTGTTAATTTTACTTGAATTGCAATATACACTGGCTTCCAAAATTTAAGGAACAACCGGTTTTTGCACCTAATTTTCAAATGAAATAATGTAGAAACACCAAATTTGGATGACATGTGCACAAAACAATTATGTATTGACTACAACATAGAAGTTTACATAAGAAAAGAGTAAAAATGATTTACAAAAAAAAAAAAAAAAAATCCCGCTGGAAAAGTCCATTATTGGAAAAATAATATTCACAGTTTTACGTGGTAAAATGTCATAGAAACATAACAAAAATGAGTTTTAATAAGTGACTTTCCATGCTGTCAATTAAATTGCCGGTTACCGAAATGGGGAGCGAAGACCAGACACGGAGTAAGCTTTGTTCCAGCTCTCCTAAAGACCTTAGAGGAGGACTTAAAGCAGCAACCTGCCTACCAAGGTAGTCCTAAAGATGCTCTATCGGATTCAGGTTTGGAGATCGAGCTGGCCATTCCATTCGCTCCAAACGAAGACAACTACAGCTCGGCGAGGTCGTGCATTATCATCCATCAGAATGAAAAAAATGCCAGTTGCAACGGCATATGGATCAAGGATCTGATACCGATATCTCAAACCAGTCACAGTTCCTCCCCGGAACACATACAGGTCAGTGTGACCGCCGGGTGAGATCCCTGCCCAAACCATTATTCCACCACCTCCGTAACTGTGTCTTTCAACAGTGTTAGATTGATGGTATCTGGTGATTTGTTCCCTCAAGATCAGCTTTCCAGTCTGAATCTGGACTCATCTGTAAAGAGTACAGGAGCCCATCGCTGTCTGGTCCAGGAAACACGTTCTCTTGCCTCAGATAAGCGGGCTCTACTCTGTCGTCCGTTGAGGGGGTCACGCACAACTGGTTGCCCTGCATAGAGACATGAATTGTGAAGACGCCTTCGCACCATACTAGCGGATATTCTTCTCCCTAATGCTGCGGAGAGGTTTGCAACTAACAGCGGCACAGAAATGCTTCTCCTTCGGGCCTAAAGAGCTATGAAACGGTCTTCTGCAGGTGTTGTAGCTCGTGGTCGACCTGGAACATAACTTATGGACACAGAAGCTTCGATTTGATATTGATTCCAGAGACGGTCGACCACACTGCGAAAGACATTAAGAAGCCTGGTAGCATCAGCACGGAACAACCCCATTTCCATCCATCCGACTGCCCACCAACTTTATGAATCGTGCGAACTGCTTCTCTCCGACATTGTGGGACCCCACTGCCTATTGTCGGCGAATCTGCTAACAAAAGTTACACGTGTAATTACGAAAGCCTGATATTTGCACATTTTTCTCTCTCATATATACCTGTTTTTATTAAAAAAAGTGGTAGCTACCGTTTTTGCATTAAGTTCATTTTTATCATTTATACAAACTATGAATTTTATTGCTACTGACATTTTATGGTGTGCTTCGAAAAATACACTGTTCCTTAACTTTTGGAGGCTAGTGTATATTCCCCACTTCTGTGTTTAAAACTTATGGTTCTGCCAAATGGTTTTTAAAATAATTATGCTCAATTAAAAAAACCAACCCATTTTAAATATTACGTTGCTATGAAAGGCAGCATAACACCGAATCTTTCAGAAAGATGACACTTTATTCACAATAAAAAGAAAAGTCTTTCTTTACAAATGCATTCTGGGAATGTTGCAAACTGTACAAAAATTTTACTGAATACCAAAATTCTTGAACTTAACTACCAACACTTAAAAAAAAAAATAATAATTTTATGAAAATAAAGAATTAAAAAGAGAATCCACCGCTTGGTGCATTGTCATTGCCAGTGAATTGGTAGCTGTAGCCCTCTTCACACACCTCGGGTTTGACTTCTTCATCTTCCACCTCCTGAAATAACATGGAATGCTATAAATTATTCTAGTTTAGAACAAAAGATTTTTAGGATGCAATGGATTGTAATTTTGATAACTCCCATGGTAACTTTTATACCATTTTGTCAAGACGGCAAATACCCATTTAAATAGAAAGCCTAACTTAACTGTAAAATAAAGAACCCTGACTCATTTACCAGTGACAGCAATAAAATAGAAAGTTCATTTCAGTTTGATATATTTAATGTTGGTAAATTAATAGTTTTAAAGTCCATTAATTTTACTAAGTGCAGGTTAAGTAAATATTATATTCATATACATAAGTACTATTCAGTTGACCATAATTTTGAACCAGAACATAGAATATGTTTATAGGGAGCCCTTTCAATAGAAATCAATTAACTTAATTCAATTAAACAGCATTACAAATAAGGTTTAGTTTAATTTAAGAAAACAATCCTACTTAATAATCTCTTCAACAACTAAAAATTTCCAATTACAGGGAAGGGTATATAAAAAAAAAGTTTTTGCAGCAGCTTTCTGTAACCACTGAATACAGTATATTTTGAAATAAACGTAAAATCGTAACAATATATTTTAAAATTAAATATTTTTTTCACACTTGACAGCATAAACTAATTAATTTTATATTATTTAGTAATATAAAATTAATCATATTGATATGAAATAAAATTGCATGATTTGTACCTAAATTAAATTAATCTAATCATTTTGATTGTATATTCGAAATTCAATACAAAACTAATTTATTGATACAGTTTTAAGAAGGAAATTAGAATAGAACGTTAAAAATTATTTATTTAGTGTATATTAATGAATACAGCCGTCACTGAGTTAAGATACATTTCAGCAATGGATGTATTTATTAATACTTTCTTGTAATTTTTAGAAGCAAACAATTTTTCTTGCAGCTTCAAATTTTTTGGAATTCTTAGAATTGAATATTTCGTATGGAAATATTGCATGATTTTTTTTAATGGATTTAATATAAAAATACGACTATTGAATTATTTAATAGAAAAAATTAAATTTCTCAGAATTTCTATATACAAAATTTTTTAAATTTTGTTTTAGTAAGCTATTTTTACATTAAATATGCTATTTAAATAAAATATGAATTGTTTTAAACAAATGGTAGTAAGAAATAAAACTTAAGTTTTTTTTTTTATTACCGCAAAGACTGGGTCATATCGATCATTTTCTTGCAAGCAGCCTAATGTGGGCTGCACAGACGAATGCTGTTACTCATTCACCACCCAGAGGGCATGTGTAGCTTGGATATGTTACAGATGTAAATAACACTACCCCTATAATGCTCTACAGTCAAATTAGACTGAGACCTATGGTTTAAAGCGGATTCTGAACCATTACAAACATCCATGGCACAACTGGGACTTGTGATACAGAGCACCAGTTATTTGGCCATCAGGCCCTTAATGATTTATGAGTTTCAATAAAGTAGGGGGGGGGGGTCTTATATGCTTATTCTAAGTTATTTCTATTTGTATGAGCAAAAGTAGTGCAGTGGTGAAAAATCAAAAAATGATTTTCGTAACAGGGCAAAATGTATTTTTGTAGCAGTTCTTTAGATTTCAAGTAATATATGAATTAATAATTATATATTTAGCAATTGTTCGATTGATATAAAATAAAATTTCATGATTTGTACCAAAATTAAATTAAACTCAATCATTTTGTATAATATTTGAAATTCAATATGAAATGAATTTATTGATGTATTTATAAGAAAATATTTTTTTATTATTTAAAGTATATTAATACATCCATCAATGAATTGGATACATTTTAATAAAGAATGAATGTATATATTAATATTTTTTTATTTTTTAAAGGTTAACGATATTTCTTTATCCTTCTTGCAACTTCGAATAATTTGGAATTCTTAGCAATGAATATTTTTAATGGATTTCATATAAAAATGATTATTAAATTATTTAATGGAAAAAATATATTATTTAATTGAAAAGAAATAAAAGATTCATTTAAAATTTAAAAGTATCAAATGATATACGAGTTTCGAATAAGTAAGTAAAAAATGCTTATAAGTTATTTGTATAAGTAAAAGTAGTTTACTTTTAAAATGAAATCTAAAATTATGTGTTTCCAATTTTTGAAAAAACAAAATGTAGCACAGACAAACCCAATATGTCATGCATAAAAAGAAATAATTATGCATAGGTAAATAATGGATAATAAGATACATAATATTTAAAAATATTCATAAATGTTTTTAAATATTATGTCTTAATACAACATCTTATTTTAGAGAATTTTATTTCTAGATAATGTATTGGTAGATTTTCTAACCACAAAAATTTCCTGAATTTTGTAAAACATTAGTAAGAAAACAAATGTGCTTATGAAATTCAGTTCGAGAAGTAAAGAATTGCTTTAATCCTTCAAATGACAGATTACAGCTAATTTGTAAATTATTATTAAAAATAAAATTATTTTAAAATTTGGATATTTAACAAGATAATAAATAAAAAAGGAAAAAATAAAACAATAGCCGTAGAGAAAAATTGAAAAAAAGTTTTTAGAAAATAAAAATTATACCTGGTGGTGCATAATTTACAAATGTAAAATATTAATAAAATTTGAAATTAATACATTTATTTGTAACATTTACTGTAGAAATATTTAGTAGTATATGTTGACAAATTATTTATCCTATTTGTTTCTATAAAGAACAATAGATGGTGCCAATAGACTAATCATTAAACTTTCATACCATTTACATAACTAATAAATTCTATTGCAAGCAAAAACATCCTAAAAGCAAAACTCTTAAGCCATTCAAAGTCTGAAGATAACCTAATATGAATGTGCTCATTTTTCTGGATTATTACATCAAAATAAAGGAAATCTCATTTTGGTGCAGAAATGTAAAATTTGCTTTTTGTGACAAAATGCAGCAAGGGATGAATTTTGACACAGATTTTCCACCCCTGCAATTACTTTAAAAAATAATTTTAAGAACTCCTTTGCATCTAAGTGAAATTCTTAAGATCACTGCTGAATGATACCATAAAAGAAGTAACAATACCATACCATAATTTTTTTTTTTAAAAATTTCTGTAAATAAAAAAAATTGCCCAAATTTACACCAATTATGCATTGAAAATAAATTGGCATTACTCTCAATATTGTTTAATGTCTAGCACCACCAGTCATTCTCATCAACATAATTAAATTAAAAGTTAATATTAGATGAGCTTGTAAATTATTTCTTCAATTCATTTACGTATTTTGCAATAAAACATACAATTTTACCAATTACCCATGAACAACCTTATGTGCCTTAAATCTATACTTCAAACGGCAAAATTATACCAGCATATATATAATAAATTAAAAACACAATTTGCTCATTAAAAGTAGCAAGCAAAAAAAAGCATACCTCTCCAGAGAAATACGTGTCAATAATGGTATATGCCAATTTGTACACATCAACATTTTCATGCTGCTGCAAATTTTCTATTTTATCTAATCCACCACACTGCTCTATGAAGCAACAAACACTTTCTAAAGCATTCACTTTGGATGCAGCCTAAAAGAAATATATATATACATTTTTAAAGAGAAGGTCAGATTTTAACTTAAACTAATCAAGTTATGAAAAAAAAAAAATAATAATAAAACACTTACAGAAAGAATATTTGAAATGGAATCCAGGACAACTGCCAGAGTTTTTGGATCCTTAACAGAAAGCATGTCGCACACAGGTGGAATTACCCCAGATCGTACTAAGTAGATTATCTGTTCAAGATTACCACCTGATGTGTAATTGCACACAGCCCAGATAGCTTCTTTTTGACACTTAAAATCACCCTGCAAAATAAATGAATTATCAAAACCTATAAATAAAAAATGCATACAAATAAACCCTTATAGATATTTTATTCACTTTTTATAGCTAGATAAAAAAAATAGAAATTCTCTTATTATTATAAATTGAAAAAACTGTAATACCCCCCCAAAACTATTTTACAACATATTTATGTTCTTCTACCAATCACGTTTTGTTTTTAGATGATATAAAAAAATCTGGCACATTTAACAATTATTTTAAGAAGCACAAAACTGCCGTTCAGAAGAATTTCTGGTTAGAAAATGTTATCAGTGGATTTGCAAATCAGGAAATGAAAGTATTATTAAATAACCTTTTATATAAATATGCACTTTTTCAATACTTATCCATTAATTCTTTACATAAGAAACTAAAATGTTAAATTATAATTGCTGTATATAAGTAAACTATGAAAAATTAAATATAATTCATGCATAACCATAGCAGAAAGCTTTGTTTCTTACAAGGCTATTTGGATCCCAAAAGCATCAAAATCAGTATAAATCAATTTGATTTTTTTTTTTTTTTTGAGACTTTAAGATGTATGCTCGCAGATGTGCTTTATCTCAATTTGTCCAAATGTTAATGAAACAACCATTAAAAAAAAAAAAAAACACTCTAAAATTCAAAATTCTCTCTAAGACAATAAACATTGCCTGCACTCTATGGCAACAAAAGGAGTAAATTTGAACACGAAAGAAATAGACAGAACTACAAATCAAATTGGTCACAATATTTTAGCACTTAAACAATGATTAGAACATAGTACTTGAAACAAAAAGGGAAAATGAAATAACTCCAGGAAAATATGAGGCATCTCATAGCTTACAGGGCTACAAGATTTTTCGTAGAAATTGTAGAATCACTGTTGTCTTATAATAAGCGCCCTACGACATATCAAACAATCATGAGCAAGACGATCAAAATTGCTTTGAAGTTTGTTTCATGCTACAACACATTTTATACCTTGAAACAAAATGTGTTTGACTGTTTCCGGAGTTTTGCAGATCAAGCATAAAGGAGACAAAATCAAGTCAAATCTATCAAGTTTTGCATTGCTAAGATATGTTTTTGTGTGAAATCTAGAAATAAGAATATCTTCTTTTCAATGATTAGAGAAAAGTGCAAGGCAGTTTAATACTATTCAAATGACTGAATTCCAGAGCATATTTGCCACCCACCCATTACTCTTAGCTGTGCTCTATTTTTTTGTTGAAATATGAGATCTTCCAGTGATATCTAATGAAATATTATTGTATCTGCTGCGAATTTCTCAAGAAAACCGACATGTCTTGGGGACCAGATGAATTCAATGGATAAAATGCTATTGCAAAGAAACTGGATGATACGATTGGAATGGATATTACAATCCCGTAATACCAGAAGAACTGATAGACTATCTGTATGGATTATACATTTATGAGATGAAAGAACATAAGTTGAAAAGGTTAAAAAGAGGGCAAGGTCTTCTCCTGTGAAAATACTATTGTAATTTGAAATCTGTCCTGATAAAGACTTGTGAAAAAGAATTGATGACTGCTATTGAATGTTTAAGTTCCATCTTGGATGCGGCAGAGGCTACAATGATTCTATCGTTCCAATATTCATTTTGTATTGTTCAAAAAATTTTTTGATGGTAATTGTTTTGTTTGAAAAGGTTTTTTTGTTTCCAATGGCAAGGCAAGTACAAGAAGAATAAAAATAGTAATAATAATAACAAGGGAAAAATCATAGAGATGAAATGTGACTTCAAACTGGAAGAAAATTAGGAATTAAATTAGAAGGCTGGGGGGGGGTATAATGATAAAAGTACCTCTACTAGCATATATTCCTCCGAAGCAAATAAAGTTGACCAGTTTCTTTAAGTAAAACTGGCATTAGAAGACCTGTTGCAAAACTCAAAATATTTCTGTAATAGAATATGTGAAGTTTTAAGTATGTATAAAGCAGCCAATTTTGTTAAAATTTTGAACGATACGGACGAATAAAATCATAATCAAAATTCTACTCAATTAAAAGAGGAAGATTAACAGAAATTCAAGATTTTAAACTTTATAAAGTGCATTAAAAAATTTGGCCAATTGATAATTTAATAACAAGTTTGCATATTACATAAGCAATCAGCCTAGGCATGACAATGATTTAGTCATACCTTATAGTAACCATCATGATAAAAATTTCAATAAACCAAATGAAACACATTCTTGATGAAAATGCTCTAGAAATTCCCTGATAATTGCACACCAGTTATGGATTTGCAATGAGTAAAGGAAATGTATGGCGATGGAAAGCTGACTACTACCCAAATAATTCATATTTGAAACTGTTTAATCACCCTTCCTTTATAGTTGAAATGCAATACCTAGTAACTACCATGTTTCCCTTCCCCAAAAGATCTTGTTAGTGAATAGTGAAAATGTTAAAAACCCCAGTGCCGAACTGGTAGATCTCCTAGATGACAGAACTTTATGAACAAGATCTTAAAAAAATAATAATAAAAAAAGACAGTTTTGCAATACCAGAAAGTACAGATAAATTGTGACCATGTAGAAAAAAAAAAATTAAATTTTATAATTAACTCTTTAATTGAAATGAACCATATATTAGAAGAGCAATCCCATGATTAGTCAACATATAATCTTTTAAATGAAGCAAAATACCTCAGTCAATACATCTATTACAAGACTCATTAAGCCAGTATCAGTGACAGCTTGAATCTGTGACGTGTTTCCAGCACAAACATTGGATACAGTCCAACAAGCTTCCTATAAAAAAAAATTGATTAACAAAATTTTTTTTACAGATTTTTACCAAGAATTACAAATAAAGCATAACTTAAAAGGATTTTCTACATAACATTTAAAATATGTTTTGCAAAATCCTTGATACAGTCTAAAATTTTATTGTTGTTACAATACTGACTTCCATATGTTATCTTTTATATAAGAACCTTTTTCTAATAAAAGCAAAGGACTCCCTCATTCAATATTTTTTATAAAAAGATGAATTAACCAAGTATGACTTGTTTCAGTGTTTTATACTACATTCATTATATATATATATAATCTATACAGATAAAGATTACAAAACTTTCTAACTAAATAAAAATATGCTCTCAATAAAATTGATGTTTGACTACTGAAAGAATACAGTTTTATATAATGAATACTTCACTTTCAATATTTTTAATCTAAACAGGTACCCCCCCCACCACCAAATTAAAACGCGTTATACTCACTGAAACTGGATTATAACTGATGTTTATAGCTTGGATTTAACCAAGGGATTTCTTATTGAAATGTATTAGCTTACAATGCAACAAAAATTGATGAAGAAGTTTTCTAAACAGAAGAATTAATAAAGAAGTTTTTTACTGTAGTTTTCTTTTTAACATAGTTGTATAAATCCAGTCACTTTCAGACACTGCATTTTAAAAGTGTTACACAAATCTATTGAACTAGCTCTTAATTATAAAATATTTTATATATAAAAAAATTTCCAAGACAGATTCATAAATGCTTACTTTAACAATGTTTGGCTTGACATGTTTCAGCAATTGCCTCATAGGAACTAAGCCCCCATTATCTATAATTGTCTGTGTCTGGATATCATTACCCGTGACAATATTCCCAACAGCACGCAACACTGGAGTGATGACACTAGTTTCACGCATATCAAGAAGCTCACAGAGACGAGGGACAACGCCAGCCTCAATAACTTCTTGAATCTTTTCATTGCTCCCGTCAGTCAAATATGATATAGCCCACAAAGCATCTGTTATTACTTCACTGTCTTCTAAAATGAATTATTTTATACATAAAATGTTAATACAGAATATTTTTCCAGTATAAATTATGAAAAGCGACAAAACCTTTAAAAATTCATCAGCAAAACAAATAAACAAAAATTTGTATTCATTTATAAAAAATGTATATATATATATATATAAAATACAATTGAAAAAATATAAAGCTTTTTACTATATGGCTTGTGAGGTTTTACTCAACGAGGTAAAATTGTCATGTGTATTTAAATATTAGTTGTACGGGGAAAAAAAACCAAACCAAACATCATTATGGTTTGAACAGTTAACTGCATATATATATGAAATCAATTCATTACCTACCAGTATCATTTATGAGATTTGCAAAGGTGGGCAAGAGTGTTCTTACAATATCAAATGGAGGTGGAGGATTCTTGTTTCGGCACAAATTAGACAGTGTCCAGGTAATGTTGCGTCGAAACTGGACCTAAAAAAAAAAAAAAAAAAAAATGTGAAGTTTATAAAGGCTACTTTACATTAAATCATTAGCAATAGGATCCTAAAACAATGTAGAGCTTAGGCAGCTTTTAAATAACAAACCTAACTGATAAATTAATAACACAAAAATACCAACTTATGATGAAAAATCAGTTTTTTTTTTACCTTCCAACATACTTTAAACCAAAAATATAATACACACACAAAAGGGCATTTTTTAAAAGTAAAGAATCGAAATACTACTTGATTTAAATATATCATATGCAATACTTGTGAACAAAACCAATGTTTTCTGAAAATATAGTATAAATAATAAAAAGTACTTGACACTTTAAATAGGCTAATCCCCAATCCTTAACATGCAATACAAAAATTTGAACTATTATTTAAAACAATATAAAAATGCTTAAAATTCATTTAAAACTTTATACTATAAATCTTTACCTTATTAATACTAATGGCTTTTCTTCTTAACTGTTTTTGTTTATAAAAATTGTTTAAAGTTTTTGTTCATAATTCTCATGGTAGCTTGCTTTGCCAATCAAACGCTTCCTCCTGTTCAATTATTCATATTTGATCCTAGTTTCTGTAACAAGACTGAATATTTTTTCACACTCTACAACACTATGTGGCACAGCCAGAATGGACAGTATTAATTTTGCCAGATCATTGAATTTGAATGTTCCATCACATTTCCTAATCAAATTCCAACAATAATCAATGCTCCCGATTTAATAATTTCTACAGAAATTTTCAACTCGTAATGAGCATTTTATGCCTATTATTACAGTTAATAAATAGCTACATCATAATGTAAATCGGTTATCTCCCTGAAAATTTTTAAATCAGAAAATAATACATTTTAGTGTGGAGAGATTTACCGAGTTAAACACTTGAAGTAATGACAATTTTCAGTTTGCAATAAACTAAAATTTTAGGCTAACATAATGAAAATCGTATAAATGAGGGGGAAGACAGAAAATCAGGAGACTTGATAACTCTGTAGACAGTTAGATACCCCGATTTTAACAATAAATTAAAATGAATACTCAATTCTAATTTGCTTAAATTGCACTTAAAAGTGATGCAAGTAACATTAATTTTAACAGAAAGCCAACAAAAATTTTATTTAATTAATTTCTTATTGAAATTGGCTTTTCACATCCATTATGAATATAAGCATAATAATTTTTAACATGCAGCACTACTAATTGAATTATGCTTTAAAATATAACTTGGATATGTGGCTCAAAACACTTTTGAAAGAAAAATGTTTAACAGTTCTTATTAAAGTTGATTTGACTAAAACTGTTCTCCCCATCACACTGTCACTAGAAATGATCCTACTTGATTGCTTGACAATTTTCCCACAATAGTTGGTCGGGTCCTACTAATAATAAATGCGAGAATATGATTTTTAATTACCCTTTTATTTTTAATTACCAGTTTAATAATTACCCTTAAAATTCTGTAGAAAAAAAGTAATGAAAAATTAACAGCTATCATTATATGTCACTGTAGCACATACAATTGTTAAAAATCATGCATTAAACTTTGTTTTACGATGCAACAATTTAAAAGTATAATGAAAATGTATATGTTGATAAAAATATTTATAAATTACACAAAGTTCCTAAATAACAAACGTATTAAATAGATAAAATTGTGTTTTGCCATAATTTAAGTCAGATATTCATATCAGCTGCAAAATTGCTTATCAATCATATAATGATTAAAGAATTTTTAATGTTGTAGGGAGAATTAATACAATATTATAAGGAATAAATAAGTTGAGATTTCATTTATTCTAGAAATATTTTTGCAATGCAACTATAAACTATGAGTACTATTATAATATTAAATTTGAATTAAATTAATATTCCTATTACACAATGATTGTCTAAAAATGCCTATAAGTAAAGCATAAAATTTTTTTTCAATTACAGCTTAAAAAAGAATACAATTTACATACAGTTTTCACATAGTTCCTCTCAGGGATAATTTTTGGAAAGGCAACAAAAGTGCGTATAGTCTAATCGTGGATGCCATGGAATAGTAAGCATCGGATTTAAAAGAGGAAACAAATTAAAGGAGGAGATTTTATGACTCGATAAACTGCGCCCGACAAAAGTACTTGGAGAGGCTAATCACATTAAATAAGCCAGTTTACCATTGAGCATAATGTAGCAAGAAGTCATTTGATGTTGCTCACTAAACAAAGATAGTTGACTGACACATTCTGCTTTCTAGCATATCAAGCATTATTAATAAATTCGTTAAAGACAAAACATCTAAATAAAGGCGTCTGGAGATCACAAAAATCTGCAAGCAAGATTGAAATAATCTAATCAAAATGGTATAATGATTTGTCTCTGCAATTCAATATGTTTTACATAATGTAGAAAACATAACTAGTATAAAAAAATACAGAAAAATAAATCAAAACAAATATATGCATTTTTATGTATATGAAGAAATTGTTTCAGAAGCCTAACATATTATATAAAAAAAAGAAAGCAGTAATTTTCTTTTATTAGAATTTAAAAACAAGATAAATAGAAAAGAGAATAACATTTTAAAATTTGTTAAAAATCAAATGCACCATATATTCAGCGTATAGCGCACGCTTTATACCTTCAAACTGCATCTTTAAAAGTTTGTAAGGTATATTAGCCGTATATAGTGTACCCCCTCCCATTTTTTTGCAAAGAAACCTGAAATATGCACATGCAATGCTTATCTTTTAAAGCCATTTATAGGACTTTCTAAGCTTTGGATAATAGAATACTAGTTCACCTACAACTATAAAATGCAAGAAGGGGACAAGAAGTGCAAGCCCAAATCGGCAACCTGGTACAGGATTTTCTCGCCTATTTCTACAGACTTGGTTTCTTCCCTCCCTTTCATGCGACATACGATTTATCTTGAAACAAATCGGAATGCACGCCCGAGATTTATTATACTCTCTGTAGCGTGTTCAATAAAGCCCATTGTATCCCTTTCAGTAAGTAGAAAATATGGGTCCTGAGAAATGAAGCAAACACAGCATTGGTTTCAAAATCAAAAATAAAATTTGAATCATGCTGCAGCAAGAATGTTATCCCCAGACACGAGAAGAAAAATTAATTAATATGCCAAGGAATAAATGTGCATTGTGTAAAGGAGTAAAGAAATGGCCTATGGTATAATAAAAGTATGGA
Organism: Caerostris extrusa; assembly: GCA_021605095.1. NCBI lineage: Eukaryota > Metazoa > Arthropoda > Arachnida > Araneae > Araneidae > Caerostris > Caerostris extrusa. The sequence goes on from BPLR01002581.1 coordinate 66,380, forward strand.
TGGAACTCCAGTAATATTTGATATCAAGGAAATAAACAAATGTGAAAGGAACAAAAATGGTTCACATAAAAACAAAAATTGCCAAAAGAAGGCTAAATGTGTGATGCTAATCTAGAAATAATGTATAAGTGGATCCAACATAATTAAAAAATCATTAAAAAAGGTAGCATATTTAACAATCTAGATGGAATGGAATACCATTTATTTATGGATCAAAGTAACAGTGATGGTGAAGATGAAACAAAAAAAATTCCATTACATCCCTGAAGACATAATGGAAGATGAATATGACAAACTTTTCAAGTTAATAAAAAAGCGAAAAATCTGTGTAAAATATATTATGTACAATGAATTTTAGTTAGACAAGAAATTCTTGAAACATAATTCATATTAAATTGCCATTAAATAAAAGCATTACAAAAATTATAAGTTTAAATTAATGAATATTTTGAAGTTCTGCTATGCTCCACTTCATTACACAATAGCTCAAAAACATTTGCTACGGATGACAAAAATGGCATCTAAATCAAGAACGAAAATACCTTTGAAGTGCAACCAAAAACCTGCAATTTAGAGTAGATTATTTTTCATTGAGAGTTCATTCGCTTTCAGGTAAGGTTGCGTCTATAATGCAATAAACCAGATTGATTAAATTTTATTGCTCATTATCAAAATTTATATAAAACCATACAATTTTACAGATTGCAACCCTCATGAAAATGCATACAATATTAACAATTCTATAAATTTTTTTATACATAACTGAAGCTTAATTCTGGCAATATAAATCTACTTTTAAATAAGCACCTACACTCTTAATTTAATAATGAGCTAAAAAAAAAAAAAAAAAAAAAAAAAAAAAAAAAAGCAATGAGCCTGAATGAAATATATGGAAGGCTAGAAAGAGTTGCATTCTTAAAATTTCACAGCATTTACATTTTAATGTTTGATATATCAAGCATTGTTAAAAATATTTTTAAAAATCACGAAAATGTTTTTGATAAAACATTTTTCCATCAAATCTTTTGAATGACCGTAATTAAAGATGCATACCGATATATCAGGTGTCATCAGACCTTGCAAGGCAGGGACTACATCGTATTTGAGCACAAGATCACGTAAATAAGGTCCATCACCTACGAAAGATTTTTAAGTTATAATATTCCATCCATTAATTGCATTATAACAGAATATTTTCCCCCATTCATATTTCTTTTAATAACTAAAACAATTGCGATTTCTTAGACTAAGGAAAATAATTTCACTAACAAGGAAAACAGTTTCAAGTTTAAAAAAAAAATAAATAAAAAATAAAAAAAATAGAATTAACAAATTAATCTATGTTCGAAGTTGATATGTTATTTACTGAATTTTCTCATAAATATCAAAAGTTCTCTATAAATTCTTTACTTAATTTTTAATACATATTATATTTTGCATCATGTGCAATTCAGCAACTTATTAAATCATAAGATTAATTTTTAAATTACAAATTTAGTAACAAATATTTAAGGCTATAAATCATCAAAAGTATATCCAAAGCCAGCAAGTTAACCAAAACCAGGAATTTTTTTTAAATGAAACACATTAAGTATCCCCTCCCCCCCATACAAAGAAAGGTTCAAACACTGATTTGTTTAAAGATTATACTAGAATAAATGTAACGAATGATGATAAAAAAAAAAAAAAAGGCCAAAATTTTTATCTATTTACAGCTTTGGTGGTTTTTCTTTTTTATATTAGCAACCCATAATTAGAATTTCTATTGAGTCAAAATTAAAATAGTTAAACATTAGTCTGTAAAATAATTTATTAAATACAAATAGCTAAAGTATATTGATACAGAAAGAAATTTTTTTACAAAATATAGCTTTTAACAAATATATAATAAGCATTAAATGAACTAAATTTAATTAAAACTTTTTTTCTCTTTCTTAAAGGTGCGACTTCAGAAAGCTGTCTGTAGATTATTTAGTTATCAAATTACAAGTAAAATTATTTAATCTCCACCCCACAACATCAGTTGTGAGGTGGAATCAAATTATAAAAGGAATCAAGATAAAAAAAAACAACTATAATTTACAATTTGTAAAATTGCAAGTTCTACAACGAGAAATTTTAAAATTAACACCTTTTAATCAAACTGTTCATACTTATTATTTTATTTAATTTTTGTCTATATGATACAAATCTTACCTTACATTTGAGAAATATTTCAAATATTAGTAATTCCCTCAATATAATATAGAGAAACAAAAGCTTAATTTGCCCTACTCACCAGCAATGTTTCCAATAGCCCACACAGCCTGTTCAGCCACATTTAGATGAGGGGAAGATAAAAGACCCACAAATATAGGGACAGCACCAGCATTTACAACTGTTTGAGTCTGAAGAGTATTTCCTGAAGCAATATTAGTCAAGGCCCAACAAGCTTCAAACTGAAGAGGAGGACTAAAAATAAAAAAGGAAAAAATGTTTTTATTACCTTATCCTAACACAGTTATAATAACAAATTGCAGATTTTAAAATCATACAACATTCTCTGCCTTCTTACACAAAGGGTACATATACATATCAGTGGAATTTCAATTAAAGGGTGACTACAGAAACTGCAAAAAAATTTCTAACCTACTGCAACTAATTATATTAGTTTCCTGGCTTTCTCTCTACTCAAAAATCATTGTATGTGCACAATATATGCAATTACATTTACAGGTTATTTAATATATTTTTATGAAATGTTATTAAAAGAAATATAATGAACATCCTATAAAAATCTATTAAAACAGTATATTACAGTAAATCCTCGAATTACAAGCTAATTACTCAAAATAAATATAGATCAATTATTTCATTTAAACTACTATTAAAGATGACCTTAACTTAAAAAAAAAAAAAAAAAGAAGGCTTTACATGATTAATTTTAAAAGTATCAACTTTTCTTTTAAAGGAACTTACAACAAGAAATAGCAAAATGTCATGAAATGGTGAATGAATGTGTTTTTTAAAGGTGACACATACTATTGAATTTTGTTTTTCCACCTTCTATGTGAACAAATAATGGAAGCCCAATTTAAGAGCAGAATTAGTAGTTAAAACTTTTCTAGAAATTAAACACAAATTAAAAGTATGCATATGCTAAAGAATACTTGATCAAATAATTTGATCTAAAAAAACCACTTAAAAAATATATATATATAAACAATAATTTTCAGTAATTAAATATATAAATTAAGTCTAAGTAATACCAATCAATGCAGAAGCTAAAGGTTTGTGAAGTCATTCTTTAAACGTAATACAAAATAAATAATTAATAAGATAATTAAAAAAATATCAAAAACATTTAAATCTTTAGGTTTCGAAATAGGCTAAACCAAATAGCACAATTACAAATAATAGCATGAGTATAAGCACAGCACAATTAAAAAGTACCACCACACATTAATGAAAGATATATTTAAATACAAGATCATAAATTGGACAGCTCGCCACAAATTTTAAAAAAAAATAAATAAAGACGAGATGTAAGGTTGCAATAAAATGAGTAACAACCCAAGGCGTCATGTTTGGCTACAAAATCATTGACATCGCATACTTGGCATGAAAGGATCTCTTCAGCAATTTCCTCAATTTTTTTTTTTTTTTTGTTTATGAATTTCCCGACCTTTCTCCAATTTTCCAGTTCTATAGACATATCATATACATACCCTGAATCATATAAGGCCTTCACCCCATCAAATTTACCATTTATATTATAAAAACCATTTAACCTGGTGACAGCAAGGTGCAATGCTTAAATACATAATAACCACTTCAAGAAGCAATCATATCTTCTATTTAATATTTCTGCAAGAAAATACAAAAGGCACCATAACCATTTTCCTAGTAGAAAATAACTAACTTATATACAACATGCCATGTCCAAGTTGAAAATTCTAAGATTCATTCAAGTTAGAAATAGATTTACAAATAATACAGAACACAAGAAATTTTTTACAAAAGAAATAAGCATTAAAAAAAAAAAAAATTCAATTTTCCTACATCTCATTCAATATCTGAAAACACTGAAAGAAAGATTTTTAAATATATATAAAAAGTCGAATGTACTTTTATAAAATAATGAAATATCTATAGAAACACTTAGTAATTTATTTTAGAACAATAGTACAGCACAAATAAATGAGAGTAAGCTAAGAGTCATAAGTTTTTAATTATAAACATGAAGTACATCTAAAAATATATACTGGAAAATTAATAGCAATTGATATTAAAAATTAAGACAAAACTAATTATAAAGAAAGTAAATGATTTTTAAAACAAAGCAATTTAGAAAATTTCACAAGTTTTACTTGGAAGTGTTCTGGCTTTTGTAATTGGAACAATTGATTATGAGAAAGGGAGTTAAGGAATATTAAAATGAAATACTCACTTATCATTTTCACGTAGAAAAGACACAAAAATGGGCACGATCCCAGTAGCAATTAAGGCATCAATAGGTGGGTTCTTTTCTCGAGAAAGTATTTTACGTGCACTTTGGGTAGCCATTAGTTGAACATAAGGATCAGGATTATTCACTCCACCAACAATTTCTTCAAGACTTAGTGCAATATTCTTTACAGGTAACAAGTAATAAAAATTAGACACAATTTTTTTAAAGATAAAAGCAAGTTTATTTAATCTTAAATACATACAAAAATAACTTCATACTAGGAAACTCTTGAACATTAAAATTTTAGAATCATATATATATATATATATATATATATATATATATATAAGGCGATGACAACTTTAGAAAGGTTTCATTAGACAATTGAATTTGTTCCTTGTATTTGGATGTTATTCAAACTATTATAAAATAAGTTAATTAAAAGAATTTAAGCCATAATTGTAAAAAAAAAATAAATAACTACTAATAATAATAATACAAGAGAAGTAATAGAGCTTCTTTACATTATTTTTATTTTTATCCTGCATTATAAATTAGATTGTCAGAGTGTTGGTTTTTATTTAATAACATTAATATATACTTTTGAATAATATCTTTATATTAAAAAATGTAAGAAATTAATTTTAAACTAAGTATATAACATCAAAACCCTATTTCTTTATGTAATAAAAGAAAACAATTTTTAAGGTGCTAAGTTTTAGTAAGATCCATACCTAATCAGGACATCAAAAATATAATAGTCTTAGTACACAAACATAAAAAAATTTTAAAACATATGTATGAAATATAAAATTTTACGAAAATGGTATCACATAATTTTAGGCATAAGGGGAAGGTGTTATTGGTATAAACTTCTACTCCTGCCTCCCCCTCTTAGAAACACATTTAGAGATTTCAGGGTAGAAAGTTATGCCAGAAACTGTTATAACATTGCTGTTTTTCAAAAGCAATGATTAATCTACATCAAAGAAAATTGTTTTCAAGTCGAAATATTCATATTTATTAAAATGTAATATATATAACAATTATAAATTACAGCTTCAATAAGGATTTCTAGTTAAAAATTAGAATTCTAGATATCAGCAAAACAAAACTAATTACTATCAATTACCAATAATCTAGAACATGCATTAACAAAAGAATTTGGAATGACTTTTCAAAAGAAGATAACCACTAAATACATAGGAATTGGAAACAAAACAATATTTGGCATGAAAACCTTGACATTCCATTTGATGCAAGGGGCTTTTTCTGTAGCTTGATTATTAATTCATAAAATTTCTTTTAAAAAAGGAATGTAGAACAATTCTTATTATTTCTACAATAAAAGATTAACAGTGATAAATATTTTACAAAAATCACAATCTTTTTCTAAAAAGAATATTATAGTTCTTAGAATAATATAACATGCTAGTATTTACCTTATTCTGAGGCTGTAACGGACTGAGAGGCCCATCATCACTTATATTGACATTCCTACGTTTTGAAAGACTGTCATCTTTCTTCTGTTTTCTTAATTCTACGTTTACTTCAGTACGCCGCCGACGCATCGTCTGAAGGAAAGATAAATGAATAAGAAAAATTTCAAGCCCATAAAGAATTGATGTTACGCAAAAATTTGTAATCTGTCCATTTATGCGGGACATTTAACTATTTTGTATCCAACTTACATCTTGATCTCGACCTTTGTTCTTGAATTTTGTCAATCTGCTACCTTGCGAATACATGACAGATCTATAACGTAAAAAAAAAAATCAAAATATATTAATGACAAACTAACTTGAAAACAAAACGTGGTTTAGTCTTATTATCACAAATTTTTTTAAAAATTTTACAGTTAAACAATAATTATTATATATTACTGCATCTCGCAATAAAAAAATTTAATATTTCGCCAAAGAATCAAATTATTCATGATAAAAACATATGGATAAAAAATTGAAAACATACAATCATGGCAGCTGATTTCATGCCATGTAACAATAATACTCATAGTTCAAATTTTCAGATCAAAATTATACAGCATTATTTAACTTTCAAGGGCAATTAATAAGTTAATATACTTTACCTTTTAAATAAAGCACTAAAAAAGCGGTTATATAAAGAAATGCAAGATAATTTCAACAACGATTTACAATAGATTGCCTCCGCACGAGAAAATCAAAAGGGGCTCAAGACAATAACGGATTCGCGATTGGTCGAATTTAAAAAAGAATACTAAACAAGTATGTCTTCTTCCATTTAATTTATATGGCTTGTTTATAGGGACCATAGCGAAAGTTCTTTTAAATTTAATAGAATTTGTGATATATTTTCAGATAGTTCAAATATATTAAAAGTCAAAAATTATTATTATTTAATCTGCAAGAAAGTTTTTATTTATCCATTCTGCACAAAATAGTATAAGAAAAGATGCATTTATAGCCTAATGGGTCAAAGTATCATCACTACAGCATATTCCTTAAGCAGAAAATAATTTTTTAGAATTAATAACAGATAATGCATGTTTTCAATTAAAGTAAAATTAAATAACTATCTTTTGTTACTATAACTACAAGCAACAATATTATCTTTCGCTGATAGTCCATTATAATGCGTGCTTCTCGAAACCATTCTTTTGTAAATCGTTAAAAAGAACTACAGAAATCTCCGTCAAAAATTATTCGGAAAACTTGATAACATTCTCTTTCTTCCGTAGAAATATTTGAGAAACAAAGCGCACTCGACATTACCTAAACTGTAAAGTTGAAATAATCAAGGATGGAAACAATGTTTTCAGTCATACTAAAGATGCCTACTTGAAAGGTAATCCTATAATTGATGATCATTCTCTACTAAGGAAGAGTGCTTCTGTAGAAAACTAAATCGAAATTCTTCAAGATTGATACCATCCTACTACAATGCGAAACAACTGTGCAATTGAAGACAGAATCACGGGAAAAAACGATCGACAACTCCTCCACTTTCGATTCTATTGAATTTGAACAGGAACTGTCTCATTACGTTCAAGGAAAAGATAGGAAAAATTATAGCTTCAGAAATGTCAGTGCAAGAAAAGGCAGCTCTTATTGACAGTATCATGGCTCTTACGAAACATCTTATTCAACAGGCTATAAAGCCTAAAACTGATCGAACTAAGGTTCTCCACTCATAGATTCGAATAAGGTTCTCCACTCATATTAATAATGGTAAAAGATAATTTATCATATTCTATTTAATCTATCTGCGATATGGTTGATTAAATAAACTAATTAAACGAAAATTTCGTGATTAATATTTTTTTGCCATGCTTCATGCAGTCATCATTCTTCAACTTCAACATTCTTATCTATCACCCTTAGTTTTCAATTAGTTCTTTAAAAAATACTTAAATCAACTCTTACTTCACAGAAAGAGAAGGTGCTTCTAAACTAAACATTAATCAATTAAAAAAATTTTTCAGCATGAACTCATGTACAAAAAAGATCGACCCTATAAGATTCCAGTCAGTTGGTTTTCTTTTTGACAAAATATATAATCCATTAAAAAATTAATTAGAAAAGATTTCCTATTTAAAATTATTAGATCGGCCAAATTAAAAACCAATGTTCTTATTTTATGTGCAAAATGATAAATAAATATATATATCAATAAGGTTTTTGAATTCGAATTTCCGCGGTCTCTTATTATCCCGCAATGTCTTCGTTGCTAGGGTATCCATTGTAGCAGTGAAGCCTATAACCACCTAAAAATATAGTGTCAAATGTGCTGTTAAAAGCTCCGCCAAAAAATGCAATACCTATCTGGAAGCAACACTGAAATGTGTGAGACAGCAAGCGGTAAAAAAAATTTTTGCTATATAATAAGAATAATAATTTTAAAAAAAAAACCAAGATATACTATACAACAAACCAGAATTTAACCAAGCTTACAACTTATTGCTCGATACCATCATCACAGTATCTGTCTCGAAATTTCTTTACAATTTCTCAGATAATTTCCACAATTCAATTTCAAACGACCACATTTTAATTGAGTAGTAGTTGCTTTCATTAATTAGCCTTGAGTTAATGAAAACAATTTTAACTCTATTGTTAAAGAGAGTTAATGGCCCCTCCTTCTAAAAGATTTTAGATCTGTTCTTCCTACCATCAAACGGGAGATTTTGTAACAAGGCCTGCATAATCCTAAAGCACTACATTGCATTATTCTACAGATAGTTTCAAAATTTCTTCCTTTCCATTATCTGAAAAGTTCGCGTGCTTCTCGCAGTTCCCTTTTTTTTTTTTTTTTTTTTTTTTATTATTTAATTTAATTTACTTACCGTACATTTCTGTGTATAAGCTGGGAATATTTAGAAGATTTTCTTAAACTAAATGACGGGGAATTGACTTATAAACGGATCCGCTGGTCATGTAAATAATTTATGTACTTTCTCATCAGCCGTTCAAAAGATCCTTCGCCAGATATTTCTAAATATCTTACGTTTTTCTTTAGTTTATATTTCTTAAGTTTATGAAAAAAAAATTTTTTTAATAAAATGATAATTCGTTTTATGAAAACAAGTTGTTTTCAGGTGCTTTTAGTCCTTGTGCTTAATGCTTGTGTTCGTTGTTTTCCTTTACGAAAAATGCTGAGCTATAGTGTTGTCAGAATTTTCAGCAAATACGTTTACCTGTTTGTTTAAAACTCAACATATATAGATAAATGAAAACTTCTTTTCCCGTTACATAAATAAAAGAATTTTTCTTCCATTTATCTTTTAAACAAAAATAAAATGGCGCAGAAAATAAGACTAGCACACATACCGCAGATCATATACAAGACAACGACAAAATGGAAAAAATATGCAATTTTCATATGTTACCAGATTTACCACTATCGTCATGGGCGTCTGGTGTTTGACTTGGAAGTGATTTGAGTGGAAAATATTCCACCCGTTTTCCCTGCTTGGCATCATTTTCTCCCTCATGACGATATGTTTCAACTGTACAGGAATTCATTTCTACGGGTTTTGAAATTTGAGTAAACTTTTTGGAAAAAAAACATACTGTCAACTTATACAAGGATATGCTATCTCTTCATTGCGATAAGTACGGTTGGAATTTCTTGTCGCTTAATTTATGTCACGTTGACTTCTATGTGGTGGGCGTCTGGTGGATGGAAACACATTCACTCTAATGATGTCTTACAGTATTTTATTTACAGTTAACGCGTACAATATTTTAATACACACTCTTTAACGCGTACAATATTTTAATACACTTTAATACAAATCATTGATTCACTGAAGAATTTTTCTTTCCACATTAGCATCATCGTAATCGCATTTGCAATGCCAATGAGTTCCAATGGCTCCAATCGTTCTCTCTTGTCCGCACAACAGTAACGATTGCATTTACCATATTCGCAGTGCGGCCTCTCACGACAATCAAATTATAGAAAAACAAGCTCACATTAGGCTTTTTCTAACAATCATTCGTCTTCGAAATGACTACTAAAGTTATAAAATAAAAAAATTAGAATTTGGAAATTTAAAGAAATTATGCACATGATTGCCAAACTACAAACTACATATAAATATATATATATAATATCAATACACAAATAAATCAATTAAATTCAATGTAAACAAATTACAGTTAAAATTAAATCAAATCACTTATACAAATAAGTCACAGCATAATAAATCAATTAATTGAATATAAAAAATATGTTTTACAAATAGTGGCGTAATTATACCATTTGAAGCCAGGGGCAAATTTTTCAAATGAGGACCCCTAAATGCAAAGCATTACATATATTTTTTAAATAAAGGCGTAGATACGGCTATCTAAATTACGTAATATTTTTTTTGTTGATGCTGTGAACTTTTAATTTAAATAAGGCATTGAATTAAAATTACCTGTGTTTTTGGTAAAAATTTTATTTATGAAAATTTCTTTTTTTCAGACTTTCTGATCAGCAAAAGTGTCAATGACAGCATCAAAGTTCATGTTTCGGGCCATGGATTGTTTGATGGATAGTATAGTCGTAATCAGTCTTGTCCCATGAAATTTCTTAAATTAATTTTTTATCACTTTTAATTTCGAAAATGATCTCTCAGCACCAGCCATAGTTGCAGGAATTGTTACAAATAACATAAATGCAGTGCAGATTTCAGGAAAGCTTGAAGACATAAAAGATTCATTATGATTAATAAATTTGCCATTTCCCTTATAGAGGAAATTTGCCATTTCCTTTTTTTATTTCATGAATAAAGAGGGCGAAAACTGAGAGTTTCCGTGGTAAAAGAGACATTGAAATTGGGAACAATTTCATTCATTCCATAGAATCGCAATATCAGTTGTTAAATGATGATGTCAGTTAAAAGATAAACTATATTCCCTTTAAACAAACTTTCGGGATCTTGGAGACGTTCATCTTTGCAAATTTCTTTAAAATGGTGTTTCAACTTCATCTGACGAGTTTCAGAAAATTCGAGGTCAATAGATAATTTTCCTTCCATACTATTTGATTAAGTTTTTAAATGTCCAAATTCATGTCAATACTTTTCAAGTTCTTGAAAGATCGGTAGTTTTAGATAAGTGCTTTAGAGGACGAGTCGATTGTCTGTAAAAGTTTCCGATTAAAAACCAGTAACATAGTAAACTTGTAGTTTTCGATCTTCCTCTTCGGTGAAATATCTTTTAAATCAAAAGTGACATCAAAACTTCCTGCTCAACTTGTTGGATTTAATGATTTCCACGTTACAAAGGTTGATACTATATACCTATACTTCAGTGTATTTTTTTTTTTTTTTGTTATGTGTATCGCTAGCAAAGAGCTTTGGTGGCTCTCGGCACTGGATCAGTGTTGTCGGGGACTGCAATACTATCATTTTCGATTCGGATAATTCCCTCATTTCCGCCGCACTGTTCATTTATTTCTTATTCATTCTTAAAGTATTAACTTATTTTAGGTAACTGCTTATTTTTTTCAAAATTCATCTTTATTTTTCGTTTTTCTTTCCCACTAATTTTTCTATTACTACAGATGTAATTATCTAATTTCCACTATCAACTAATTAAGTTTACGACTGATCACGGATCCGATCAAACAAATAGTGACTCGTGGAGAATCTGCGAAACAAGGGACTTCCCTCTTTCTGAAAGTCTCTGACTTGCCAAATGGGAATACCCACTTTCAATTTTGTAAGTATTTCAAGAATCAGGGGGAATTCCTAACATAAAAATTTAAAAATGCTCTAGTGGCACATGGGTAGCAGCGATAATTCTCTGAGTACCTAGTCATAAACCAGAAACAGGGGGAAATCATTAACATCGGAAATACTCGTGTGTTATTATTTCTACCTGAAGCGATACATTTTCATATAAATGAATGCGTTCAAAACCTTGATACACATTTTTTTTAATTTACCTCTTTAGTGACTTAAATTTATTAAATACAGAGTTAATAAATTTTTCTTTATTTTGTAATAATAAAATGTTAGGCCTTTCCTGTACTCATGCTAGGGGTGATGGCCGTGGCAATTTGCCCGTCTTGCCACCCTATTGTTACGCCGCTGATTATAAATAAATCAAGTAAATTCAATGTAAAAAACAGGAGCTAAAGTTAAATCTAATAATGTTAAATCTACGGAAAATAATAATTAGTTAATTATTATTTTCCGTAGATAATTGTCTTAGTACAGGCACGCTTTTGGATTATATCTTAGTTCAGAGTCTCTAAGTTCGTTGTCTGAAAAATCACTAAGTTCATCTGATGAGTCCTCTCTATCAGAATCAGTTTGGGTCGACCATGCTGTTAACTGGCTTACAAGTGCAGTAGTAGTGTAAGAATGTCCTTTTTCTCTTCTCCCTTTGTTGAGTAACCCTGTAGTTATCGACATCAGTTATGATTAAAGTACCTTGATATTTTGGTTGTGTCTTTGTTGGTTTTCCTGTCTGTATCGAATTTTTTTTTATAACCACAACTTGTAAAGACTTATAAATGTTGGTTTACACTTCTTATTGTCATAAGCATCATTCATCTTTTTTATGTATATATTCTATTCCCTCGCGAGTCGAAGTTTGAATCTCCGCAGTGTCAGTCCATCCTCGGTTATTTTGTTTAAGACATTCTTTAGATTTCTTTCCTTTCTCAAGTCCCAGTCTTTTGTGTTTATGATCTTCCATGGGCGCTGCTATGGCTGAGATAATGGTGCTATTAGCTTCCTCAGCCATTCTATTAATTTGTGGAAGCTTTGAGAAGCTTAGAGTATGAGCTATATCATTTTCTCAATAAAACTTATCTAAATGTTGAGAGATATAACTGGAGCCCCGATCCCTAATGAATTGATCTGGTAAATCAAGGTCATTGATGAGGTTTTTCAAAACTTTCTGAATGTAGTTGTAAAGCCTTCGACAGAGTTAAGAAAACAAACTTTGCAAATTATACAGCAATTTTTATATTAAAGAGAAAATCTTGCCTTGGCTTGCTGAGTTTTTTAGGGCCAGATACATTAGGAGTGAAATTTAGAGACAGCGTTTCTGGAAGTTTCAGACTGAGTTTTTTATTGCTGGAATTGAGATCGGGACTGATACCAATCACAGTATGGGATTGTATGCTGATGATATAATCATCTGGAGCAGCAATCCAAGTTTAACTACTGTCCAGGAGATGTTAATTCTTCAATCTTTGACTATGAGAAATTTGTTGCACTGCATAAGATCATTTTTAATCCCTCAAAGTCTGTTTCCAGTATTCTAATCACTAATACCAGTTGGAACCTATAGCCTGACTTCATTCTACTGGGAAGGAGACTGAATAGTGAAAGACATACATACCAATTATTTGCGGTTTATTTCAGATCAGAAGATTATCAGCCATACTCACACAGACAATTTCTTTTAAGAGAAAAACAGATACTCAAAATTTAAAAATATATTTCTGGTAGAGACTGGGGTGTTGATGCTCTGATCCTGAGATTGGGATGATGTTGAACATGTCTCTCTGGCCTGCTGCACGGAAGTTGCTGCATTGTTTTGTGGTTGGGTCTTATTTAAGACTGAACTATGCTCCTACAATAACAATGAAACACAGCACCCATACTTTCTTAGACAACTTGTTTTTTTGTAAATTATACATAAAATTCTGACAAAGCCTTACAGATTTATTCTGATGGCAGTAGAGGTAATGGTGCTATTTCGTGTAGCGGAGTTTTCATCAAGCAAGGAGTAGCATTAATATCTGTAAGAGAAACCCTAACTACTTCTCAGTTTTTCGGGCACCTATTGGGAGAGCGCTTGTTGCATGCTGTTAACCGAAATGCAACATTCAGAATTCGAGCATTTACCGCTACATCTGCACAGCTCCACGGCACGGGATTCTATATCAAGCAGTCCAAATACTTGCAGCCGAAAAAAATAAGTGAAGCTTCGCACAAGTTTCTTAACTAAATTGCTGTCGACTAGCAGTTTCCAAATAATGTTCGCATCGTAGAGGAACACAAAAAGGTCATTCACAGTGCACATGCTGACTATGCTTGCGCCTTTGATTATACGGTTGTTTCTTTCTGTGTCATGACGCCATACTTTGTCTTCCTCATTTCCCGCGGGTATCATTTTAGGTCTCTTTTATTCGGCAATATTTGAAAAAATTGGCCAATGTTTTTTTTTTTATATTTTAATGCGGAGTAATAAATCAGTTAGATTCTTCTTCAGCAGCATGCTAGCCTGGGTGCAGAATTACTAACAATGTAATACACTCATGTCCATAAATTAAGGATAATGAAGTTCAGGCAAAGAAAGAAACAGAAGCAAAACAAATTTGACTTATTTGTAAAGTCTATTTATTAAACAAAAGGTAAAGAGCAAAAAGATGCTATATGTTTGACATTATTAATAAAAATTGCGATTTTTACTCCTGGAGCAAATTTCAAAAAAGAACCTATTTACAAAAAACAGTATAACATGGTTAGTATGACGGTTAATATGGAGTATGTCTCCCGGACGATGCAATACAGGCCTTACTACGCCTAGGCATGCTGAGTATCAAATTATCAATCTGATCTTGGGGAATATTACAAAATCGAACTCACTATTAAAACACGTATTCTATTAATGTATTGTGACACATCAAATTTTTAATTTGGTTTATTATTATATATATGACGAAGTAAAATATATATAAGATAATCTTCTTAAAATATATAAGGTTGTTTTGCTGGCCTAATTATAATGAGTCCATGCGGTCCATGCCTTCCAAAAGGAGACTTACTCAAATCGATATCGTCTTGCACGAAAAGTGTTGCTATACACCTTGAACATTCTTAAAAATGTTTCTTTACTGCTTTTTTTGGAAAAAAATTAAATATCTTGTTTTAATTTAAGGAAATTTATTTTAATAGAGGAGTTGCATCTTTTGTTAAGAAACAGAAACTACTCTAAAGAATAAGTCGAGTTATTTTATTTTTGTAATGTGCTTATTGATTGTAGTTTAATTTATTGGTGAAATTGTTCTGTAATTGCTATATAATGTAAGACTGTCAAAAAATCTTACTTCATTTGAACGGAATTATTACAATAATTGTATAAATCACACAGCATTGGATGAATTAAAAAACTCTCTGGGGTGAAAGATGACTTCATAAGGTGTGTGGTGAAAGAGATAATTGTACAACACGCCTTAAATCTTAAATAAGTATCCTTAAAGTTGCACTACGATCCGTAATTGCCAAGCAAAAAAGATATCTGTAGTTTTGTTAGGCGGCGTGGCGCAGCGTCTGAAAACTTTTACGTTGACCAATTCAGGATTCTCGCAATCCAGTGATTTCACTTTGCAGAAATTTAACTTGATTTTGTTATACAGCAGTCTATACTTTTCGAAAAGATAAAAATACAATCTTGATATAAGCTTCAGTTCTTTTTTTCCGTCAAGCTAAGATATGTGTTTATGGTTGCAATTTTTTAGAACACATTATTAATATATTTGGCCATCTGTTTTTCTCTTTTTATGCTACGTTCAAGGAGCTTTGCTGGTGCAGATAATTTGAATATAGGCTGCAGTGAAAATGAGAGTTTGGACGTCATTCCAGGATATACGAGTACTCATCATGCGAATTCTCTCAATCATGTTAACATTTCAGGACCATCAGTGTTGTAGAAATTTCTCTGCTTTAATAATCAACAAAATACATATTTTATTTTGGAATGTTTTATTTGGCAATAAAAATAACAAATTTAAAATTTTGAAAGATCAAACCAACATGATCAAAAATCACATAAATAAATAAATAGGAAAGAGTTCTAACAGTAAAGAAGTATCTCATATATTTTCCGAAATAATGCAATCAGATCTGTGAGAAATTGAATTTGTGGCCGCTTGTAAGGTTGCTTAGTGTTATGAAAAATCCAGACGGTAAATAAAAACGATGATCAATTTTCACATTTACAACATCTTTATTCCTTTTTAGCGCTAGCTACGTTCTCGACAAAAACAACAACATTCTTTGTTTTACATTCTACTTGAAAATTCCCCTGTTAACAGGGAAAGTAGAAGCTGTTATTTTTACTCCATTTTCCTTCAATAGGTGGCACTACATCACTCCCATACCAGTAACAAAGTTACGTTACTTTGAGAAAAAAATGGTAGAAGAATTAATATATCTATACAAATAATATCGAACAAATACACATTGATACAAACTTAAATTGCACAAAATAATTACAAATACAATTACATACAATAAATCAAGTTAATTTTTAAAATGGACATGGACAAATTATAATTTTGAAGAAAAGTTAATAATGTCATTGAAACGAACAGGAAGTTGTACTTGTCTT
>BPLR01002582.1:0-104515 GCA_021605095.1 Caerostris extrusa
AAAGAGCTCTACTTTGAAAATTAAATGAAATAATTAGTATAGTTATTACACATACATTAAAGTTCAAGTTTATATCTTATTCATTAAATAGAAATTATGTTCTAGCAATGTTGGGAATAATTACCTCTTCGTTTCACAATACTAATTTCAACATTCCTATAAAGAGATCATTTAAATTTTATGTATCTTTAACTAATAATGTTTTAACTCACTTGACTGCAATATATCATTCACACTTCTAAGTCTAAGCATTATTATGATTATTTAAAACATTGTAATAAAATATTTAATGACTTGTATAAAAAATGCTATACTTTGTTTTAAACTAATTAAAAGTAAAAATATATTTTAGTACCTGTGACAATAATTCTAGCATAATTTCGGCTTGTTCTTTTTTCTTTCGTAACACTGTTTTCAACGTGACATCGAAAATTATAAGTGCCGTCATGTTCAGTTGTATCTTTGATGTATAAATCTCCATTATCTAACAACCCGTATTTACCTGAAATGCACAATAGGTAATATATGTATACAATTTTAACATTATCTAAAGATAACATTATACTTTCTCTGTAAAAGTTAATCGAATTTCTGATAGCTCACAATAAAACTAATGAAAATGGACAGTAATCAGAAAAATTATTAAAGAATATTTGACATAAAAGTTATTTTAGTTTAATAAAGTTGCACTTATAACATACATGCAATTTCTTACAGGAATGAAATCATTTTGAAAATTCGTTATTTTATTGAGTACTTTAATATATTTTAAATGCTATTTGTATCTATGTGTTTGATATATATATGCCTTCTTATAATGTTGTATTTACAATAGTTTATTTGGATTTAAACTATCTAAGAAATTTAAATAAATTCAAAACTAGTTCTTGACTTTAGTTGTCGTTAAAGATTGATTTATTACCAGCAAATCAGAAATTAAAAAATATTGAAAAAAATAATAATACCTTTTTTTTTTTTTTAAAGTAGAACTTTCATTTTTAAAGTAGATGGTTTTTTTCCTAATTGTAATTAAATTTATCCAGTCAGATACTGTACATTTCTGCACAATTATTGTTGCTTCTCCTAGTTTATATGTTTTTATTGAAGAAAAAATAAATAAAATAAAAAAATTTTAAAGTAGTACTTTTACAACAATGTTTTTCCTTAATGTAATTAGATTTATCAAATCAATTGCTTTACATTTTCAAAGTTCATTTTATAAGAATTATCATGTATAATTATTTAAAATTATCATACTTATAATTTTTATTGTAGAATAATAAAAACATAAATAAATCTATGAGAACTACTTCTATTTAATTATATAAGATTGTTATATAAAAAACATTTTTTTTTCATTAACAATAGTTCATTTAATATTTGCGCTGCACTTTTATACACAATATCTTATGTAGCATGCTATATAATTTACAAAATATTAACATGCTGTAAATTTTATACCAACACATCTCCTCATCACTTCTGTGATGATAATTTCCCAACACCTGAAGGAGCGAAAACGGGCTAAAATTTAACTTGTTATAGCTTATGTTAACTATTTGAGTCCAGATTAGTTATACATACCGCTTACGATGCTGGGAACTGATAAGGAAACCATCCATCCTTTCCCATGAAGTTATTTCCTTGACGTAATCACTGACGTAATTTGGGATCTGGGCAGTGGATAACGCGGCCATGTTGCCACGTAAGACAAATTCGTCTCAAAAGTTGGATCTCATAAAACTGCATAACAACTTTTAAAAAAGAAATAAATTCATATATTAATATGCATATTTTTACACCATACATATTATAATTTTTTGGTTTCATTAAAAATGGTTCCAATTATTGAGTGATATTATTTTTTAAGTAGTCTTAATATAAAAATTCAAAGGTTATTTCATCTAATTGCCCCTATTCTTGAAGCACGTAGTTTTGGCAAATTTAACAAACTGATGGTTTACCAATATTATGCTTTCTAATGATGCCAAAGTGACTTTATTTTTAATTAAAACGTATTAAAAATAAATTAATACAGGATTAGTTTCATGATGGTTACCGGTCTTAGTTATACATAATTGAAAATTATTTTCAGAAAGCTATAATATATATATATATATATATATATATATATATATATATATTGATCATATATGAGTACTATGAATCTATCGTTATATAAACTGATACTATTGCTAAATATTTTAGATTTAAAAAATGTAATTTAAAATTAATTTGTTTAAATATTTCATTTAAAATGGAGAGTTGCATATATTATTATTAAAAATAGTACAGATCACCTTTAGTAAAATGTATTTATTTTGCATAAGACGATAAACTTAAAATATGCTTATCACTCTACAACGATACATGAAAAATTTTATGATGTATTGAAATAGAAATTATATATTGTGAATTAAATAATAGTTACTTTGTTGAAAGTATATGTTTTGGAATATTTTCATGTTTGAACTTATAAAAATATAAAGTTCTTGATAAATTTTCTATAAACTAAAGATATATCGTTATAAATAATTTCTGGTTGGACATTTTCTACTTACATTTAAGTTGTAAAAGGATTGCTAGCACACAAAAATTATTTATAATTTATTATAGCTATTTATTTATTGATGCATGTATATATTTACAGTCGTTGTAAGTATTTATCAATTTGGGAAAATTGTCTGAAAATATGAAAAAAGTAACATTTTCATGAAGAAATTTGAATTAATTGTAGAATTTATTCTGTAAAATATTTTGTAAAACTTTAAATCTCATTATATCCTCATAAATGTATTCTAAATGTTAAATAAAAAGATTTGCATAGTAGGGAAAAAGTTTATATTGCTTAATCTTATAATAATAAATTTAATAAACGTATTAAAACTAATTTTTTACACGAATTAATAAATACGATTTCTTTCAAACTTAAATGGATTCATAATTAAACGATGCAATATATTTCTGTAAATGGGATTTGAAAGAAAAAAATATGACCTTTTATTCTTATTATTAAACACAAAATCAATTACTGCAAAGAAAGAAATACATTTAATAGAAGAAGAAACAATATTACAAATGTAACAATTAAAAAGCTTTCAATTTTTTTTAAATTATATTTCAGTAATCCTTCAACTACCTATTACGAGAAATATATGTATGATTTGTAAAAAATTCACAAAAAAATTTTAAGTCTTAATGGCTTTTAAATTCTTTTTTCACATAATCAAGAAGGAAATATAACTAATTTCATTCATAAAATTTTTTATTAATACAATTTTTAATTCAATATTAAATTCCATATTTTAATCAGATTTTTCGAAAATGTTACAATATTTATAAGTTTAAATTTTTTACATTTATTTAAAAACAAAAAATAATAAATATAACAATTTTCTTTAAAATCAATAGTAATATACCATTTATTTTAAAATGAACATGATAAGTATTACAGTTTTATTTGCTACAAAATTACACATTAATCTACAATAGTAATAATAATAAATATAAAATTCATATAATTAAAAAGACAAAGTCCTTATTATCAATAGGAACTAATTCAAATAATATTAAGGAATGTAATATATGCTTAAGACGACATTGATTTTGAAAGAAGAATTTAAACTTTTAAACAAAACTTTATAAAAATAACAAAATAAAAATAAATGACAATAGACTCTAATTATCAGTTATACACATCGTATTTAAATTAAAATATTTTTCTGTAATGCTTTCTACCGAATAATTAATGCATTGCAATAGAAATTTTATTCAAAATATTTTCTTTTATAAACGTGTTTCCTTAAATTTTTAATTATTTTCACACTCATATTTAAAAAAGACATTTCAACGAATGTAACTGAAGAATTTATTCTTTTAAGATATAAATTTTATACCATGATTTATATTTAATGTTTGTATGCTAGTCTTAGCATACGATATAATCACCAAAATTTTTTTTTTATTTATAACTTAATAAATTTAAAAAAATCAACTTTCAAAAATTTAAATTACAATGAATATTACCATTTAATACTCTAATCCAAACTAGTTAAGATTTTTCTTCAATTTGCAAATACATAAAAATTTCAAAGAAGCATTATATTTCCTTTGCAATTCAAATTTCAAAGATACTAAATGCTTTTAATTTTATATACATGTTTTTTTAATTTAAAAGCCCCAGCCTCTAACTTTCCAGTCACCATAATTATACTAATTAAAATCTTCAGTAAATGCTGCTGTTGCTCAATATCTAATGGATCATGTTGAATATTTTGATTCTCATGAAGAAGATTTTAAAGCAATATTAAAATGATTTTTAAAATAATTAAACGTAAATGAAAATTTTCTCTGTTTTGAATTTTCTACCTCAAATTAACAAATGGAAAAAGGAAAAGTTTATATCCATTCGTTGCTTTAATTGCAACATTGCTACATTCATTGCTTTAACTTCAATTAATGTAATAGAAAACCATAAACTAATATTTTTAAAATTTGCACTGCAAAAGTGATTAAAATCAACATTCAAATTACTTGGTGAACCTATTTATTTTGAAGGGGAAAAATAATGAGGCTTTTAAAGGTTTCGCCATCAAAAAAAATATATTTAATAGGTAAATGTCAAGAATTTGAATTTAACATAATTGATCATTATAATTTCTATCAGGAATTAAAGTTATTTTTATCAGAAGTATATTTAAAGATTCTGCTATATTTTCATGTATATGAAAGCAAACTCACCAGGTGGATGTCCCCAAAAATCTTTATTAGAAAATTAGACAGTCTTCATGTCAAAACACATACAAATTTTCCACGGGAAAATCTGACATTTTTGCCAGACACGAACATGTGATGTCGTAGATTACTGGCTTTTAAAAACAATGATTGCAATGCATGGAACCATATGAAATCTAACACTTGTCCACAAAAGTAACATTTAAATTTTTAAATGTTTTCAACCAAAATAAAAACTATAAATCTGGTTATACATTTATGAGCAAATTTAAAATAATATTACTTATTTTCGTCTTTTGAATGTAGGACTGAAATTAGTTTATTTTAATTTGCAGTAACTGCAATACATGGCACCCAAATGAAATCGAACACTTTTCCACATAAGTAAGATTTAAATTTTTTTATGTTTGTATAAAAAAAAATTCTATCAAACTTATTATTAATTTTGAAGAAATTCAAAAGAATATTATTTTTTTCTTTTTTAATCGAGGAATGAAATCAATTTATTTTAATTTGCAGTGATTGCAATACATGGAGCAATGGAAATCTAACACTCATCCACAAAAGTAATATTTAAAATATTTTAATGTTCGTAACCTAAAACAAAAAAATTATAAATTTATGGCAAATTAAAAGAATATTAGCTTATTTTCTTCTTTTAAATGTAAAAATGAAATTAATTTATTTTAATTTGAAATGACAAAAATACATAGTCCAAATGAAATCTAACATTCGTCCATATAAGTAACATTTAAAGTTTTTGATGGTTTGTAACAAAAAAAAAAAAACCCTATAAAACTGATTATAAATTTATGAGCAAATTTAAAAGAATATTAGTTTATTTTTTCTTTTAAATGTATAATAAAATTAATTATTTTGAATTTTATTAAAAACATGAAACATCACTAAAAAGATACATCTAAATCAATTCATTCACTTTTATATGAGAAACTATGCTTCATTCTGCTTTGTAAAATTTTTAATATGAAAATAACATTGATTATTACTAAGAATGTTACTAGATTATTTATTAAAAAGAATACAAAGATTTTTAAATATTAAAAGGAAAAACATTTTTTTCCCCCAAAGAAGATATCAGTTACAGGGAAAAACACGTTTCTAACTTCTATGAACTTAGAGTACTCTTCACTTTGTCTTAGTGTAACTAATGCTTAGAGAATCAAATATACTTCAAGAGGACAAGTAACATTCAAAGACACGTTTTGGAGAATTCAACGATTACTATTCATCGTTGTGATAAGAGGTCTTATCATTTGGAAAAAAAGATAAGGAAATAATGTGAAAGAATTGCTGTATCGACAAAAAGTAAAAAAAAAAAAAAAAAGAAAGAAATAAGAGTTTATTAAAAAACTATTATACATTCATTTTATTATTCTGAATGAATTATTTGAAGAACTTTTATTTAACTATCATTTTGCTGAACGTTTTTTTTTTTTTTTGAAAAATTTAACAACTAAAAACATTTTTAAATTAAATACTAATTGCTTTAGAAACGTTTACTTTTATTAAGCATAGATTAACATATTAATAAGTAAAGATATTTGCATTATAATTACTTACTTACTTAGTTATTGCACAATAAAAACTTTTAAATAAATATGTGTAAAAAAGAACAAATAAAAATATATGCAAAATCTAGGTTAAAAATAATAAAAAGACACTCGATTTCATGAGATTTATATCATTCAATAAAATATTTTACATTCCGAATATTAAATAAGAAACTTTATTTATTATTGTTCCTCAGAAAAATATAGATTTGCAAATGGAATATAGATATACATATAACAGAAATATTGAATTTATCAATACTTCTCATATTTTCTTTTTTAATTATATAATTCCCATAGTTTTTCTGTTTAAAAGCTGACATAAAAATTGTTAAACTTTCCATTTTATTGTTGGTTTCGTTTTTTATTATATATATCAAATCGAGATTGAACTTTGATTTCTGGATAAAATTCTGTATTCTCTACATTAAAAAATTTGTCTTTAATAATGAGACTATTTGTTCGGAAATTCTTTCAATACAAATAGAAACCAATTATTCATCAATACCAGATAATCTTTACCTGCAATAATTCGAAGAAAACTATTTTGTAATTCACAGCTATGAGTTTTTGATATGGTTGTTGTCTAATTGTTTACAACAATATTTAAAAACATTTTAAAAACTTTTCTGATAACATTTATCCAATAGAGCTTTATTTAGAAAAAGACATGCAAATAACCTTCAAGATGACTTCCTTGATATCAAATTATCATTCATAACTCCCCACAAATTAATATAAAATAATTTCTTTTCACTGTACATAAACTTCAACCGTGGAACTCTGTTGTCAGTATCAAAATACATCTCAATATTATCATTAATTGCTTGCGTAACAATACTATTAAAAAAAACCGGTTGGTATTTTTGATTGGTATTTTTTTTATTTTATTTTTAGAAATTAAAAAAAAGTGCCCTAATAGCATTTTTACGCCAGTACTTTTTTTTTTTTTTATGAAATCTTCCAGCACATTATTTTTTTTTTTAAATTTCACATAGTTACAATTTCCACAAATTCTTCACACTTTGAGTATTTTCCAATTGCTTCATTCATTTATTTAATATAATATTACAGTATTCTTGTTGTGATTAAAAAAAAGAAAAAGCAAGAAAAATTTGCTTGATTTTATTGAAAACGTTTGTAAACAATGAATATAATTGAAATTATTTTTTAAATACTAAATGTTACTAACTTTTATTATTTTATCGTAAATATAACATTTAGAGCCATTAAAATTTTTAAAGACAACCCCTTATGAGCAATGAAGGGTTTAAAAGCCTATGTATCCGCCCAATAAAAAGTTTTTACTCCATTTTTTTGTAGGTGTCATAAATTTTCTAATATAGTGACCTCAAACAATGAAAATCGGTGAAAATAATAATGAAGATAGCTTTTTGGTTTTTTAGCTGTGACAATTAACTGATCGGTTTTGATTCATAACTGTTTTATTAAGCATTGTTTTAATTAATATATACATGAGTGTGTCTAGTGCATATAGGAGTGCTACAAAAAAAAAAAAAAAGCGAAAATTCCTTTTTTGAGCTAATCTAATTATAATAGATATTAAAAAAAAATTATTTTGCAACCTTTCTAAATTCAAATTTTGTAATTCTAAAATGTCTTCGCAACAGAAGTCGTTTAAAAGCTTATTTTTATTATTATTTTAATTGAAATTGCATAATGCCAAGCATGTTTTCTAGTAATATACACTCAAGAGCCAAAACATTATGACCACATATCAATAACGAGTTGGCCCACCTTTGGCGCGCAACACAACTTCAAACCGCCTTGGCATGGATGCCACAAGTCCTTGGTAGATGGCCGGAGACAGATTGTACCAGATGTTTTAACAACGGTCACGCAAATCCGAGATATTGCGAATTGGTGGTCTTTGAACTCTGAGCTGCCGTCCCAGGACATCCCAAATGTGTTCTATCGGATTGAGATCCGGTGAGTTAGGCGGCCAGGACATTAACTGGAATTCAGCATCATGTTCCTGGAACCACTCCAACACAATTTTAGCCTTGTGACAAGGGGCGTTGTCCTGTTGGAACATTCCATTTCCAGCTGGAAAAACAGAGGCCATGTAAAGGTGCAACTGGTCCGCAATGATGTTCAGATACCCTGTGGCATTCATGGTCTGCTCTACCACAACCACGGGTCCCAGAGACTCCCAAGAGAACGTTCCCCAAAGCATAATACCGCCACCACCGGCCTGTGTATGACCTACTGTACATTGAGGGAGCAACTGTTCGCCTGGAATACGGCGTAACCTGCCACGGCCATCGGCGTGATGAATGACAAACCGTGATTCATCTGACCAGGCAACTCTCTCCCACTGATCCATGGGCCAGTCACGATGTTTCCGGGACCAGCTCAGGCACAGTTGGCGATGACGCTTGGTCAGCAAAGGCACACGAGTGGGACGTTCGCTGCGTAGCCCCATATCCAACAGTGTCCGCTGAACAGTGTGCTCCGATACTATTCTATTTCTTGGCCCTGCATTGCATTGGGCTGTCAGCTGAGCCACTGTCTGGCTCCGGTTTTGCTTCACCATGCGAAACAGTCTCCGACGACTTTTTCTTTGATAGCGTGTGGACGTCCAACACCATGTCGTCTACTGCTGGTTTCAACGTCATTCATCCACTTTGCATAAGTACTAACAACTGTAGATCGCGAACAACGCACGAGTCATGCAGTTTCGGAAATAATTGTTCCGAGCCTTCAAGCCATTACAATCTGCCCTCTATCAAAGTCGCTTAGATCCGCAGCCGTTCCCATCACACACAGAAGTAAGTGAAAGAATGATTCTTCAGTCTCTCCAGCAGCAGTTAAATAACACTTCCACCTGATAACGTGCCTTCCACGTCATCCAGGCGAGTTCATTGCAGAATGTAGTGGTGGTCATAATGCTTTGGCTCTTGAGTGTATATATTATAATTATGGAAGAGACGAATTTTTCAAATTTAATATTAGAAATATACAAATTAATATATTTAAAATGAAAAGAAACGATGAAATATAAAATTTTAATAAAAAAAGGGATATTTTAGAAGTGAATAAGCCAGACTATCATTAGAAAAAGTTGTTAGTTAATGCGGTAAGTGTCTACTTTAATAGAAGATTATTCTAAGCACATTATGTCTAAAACCACTAAATATCCGATTAACTTACGATAAATCTGTAAGCCAGAAAAATTCTGTATATATCAGGAAAGATCTAAGAAATGAGCTCCTTGGAGTTCTCGGCGAATTTGCTCAAATTGCGACGTTATCAATTATCTAAATTGATATCTTAATTATAAACTGATCAGAAAGATTTATAACTAATAAGCAATTAATGAGTATTTTGAATAATGACTTCCCCACATCGACATTTACTGGAGGGCTTTTAATAATAAAAAAAAACTGAAGTTATATAGCATTCTTTAATTTCTTCCCTGATCGAAAGAATGTTTATATTTTTCTAAAGTTATTTATTTTTCTTGCAAATTATATCCACTTATACAAATTGAATTAATTAAGGTGCTTTTTTATCGGTCTTAATTTTAAATACTAAAATTGATTATTTTTTGTTATCCAATGACAGATGATATTTTAATTAATGAACGATAATTAAATATGAAAGCACATTATTTTTTAAAACTAAAAGGTTTTATCTAAAAATTTTTTTAAAATAAACGTATTTTATTTTAATATTTTATAGAAATATATTGATTAATAATTTCGATAAAATGAAATCAATGGCATTCATTTTAGATATTTTATATAAATACAGACGGTAACTGGTATAATATATTAGAATTAAAAAAGAAAAAGTGGGAATTATTAATAGCTCTTCAGTAAAAAAATTTTCTATAATGAACTTTAATTTTAAAGATAGGAATTCAAAATTTTGTAAAACATTATCCTATATTAGCACTTTAATGAATTTTCTCAGATGTTCTGTTGATTTTATGCCACATTATTTAATAAAAATATCTTTCATTTTTAAGTATACCCCTGCGTTTTATAATTAATAAACATGTTCTCAGATTATTGTTAATTTATTTTGTAATTTAATATATCAATTATTCTTCTATTGCAATCATTTTAAACTGAATAAATATAATTTCTGAAATGAAAGCATGTTGCTAGTTAAAATACAAGATAATATATAGTATTAACACAATATTATTTGAAGCACTAAATTTTGTGACGAATTTCTTTGGAATTAAAAATGAAAATATTTTTTGTCTTTGAAATGACGATGATATTTTCAAGATGTGTATCGTAATATTTTATATCATTAAAAATTAAATCTAAATCTAAATCATATTCTATTTTTCATAAGAAATGTTTTACATTTTAAGAAAATCAAATATATATATGTAGATAATAATTATATAAAACATACGTATAAAATTAAAAAATATATCTATTGGTATTTCATATACTAATTTAAAATCTATCATTACGTAAGCAATTTTAATTTTTCTGTTCTAACGCTCATTATAACCAAAACTCTCGAAATAATTCCAAAAAATGGATCTGATATATCGCTTGGATTTGAAATATTACTTACGAGCGTAAAAGTGATAATAGTTAATATGCATTATTAAACGATAATTGAATATTAACGCGAGACGCTTACGAACACTATTGCATTAGTTATTGCTTTCTTACCATTGAAATAAATGTACTATGTAAATACATCCAATCCTGCTTTTTCCTGCAAGATAGCGGAACCCTCAATCATATAATGGGGCAATTTATACATTTAAATGTGAAATTTAAACATATAAGTGCGAATAAATACATACATATGTGGGATAAAATGTTTAGAAAAACTAACACCTACAAAAGATTTCAAAAGAGAATAGACAAAAAACTTTTTATAAAACCATCAGTTCATGTCAGTGAATGCAAATCTTCTCATGAAATAATTGCTTTTTTAGAAACGAGGGAGATTGTAGCAAAGTGCATATGCATCTCGCATCAGAAGTCAGATTACTTAATGGAAGTTTTGTATGTCTTCTCTAATACGAAATGGAAAACAGTTCCTTTAAAAGCCTTCTTGGAAGGCAAGGTCTTCTGATTATTATCCATGGATGATTTTATCGTAGTATGCATAATAAGTGGCATAAAACGCCCATGGTGCAGCGAAAAATGTGTAAATGTTATAGATTGCCTCAAAATTATATAATATACTTTGACCTTTTTTAATTTTTCGGAATTATAAGCTGATATAGTATTTATTTTTTCTTTTCAACTCAACTTTCTACTCTTTTATTACTTTACAAAAATAAATGTAATATGCTGAAATAAATGTGCATATCTTTATAAAAACGCAAAATTATATATCGAATAATATATTTTGAATTATATATCGAATAATATATTTTGAATTATATATCGAATAATATATTTTGAATTATATATCGAATAATATATTTTGAATTATATATCGAATAATATATTTTGAATTATATATCGAATAATATATTTTGAATTATATATCGAAATTATTCTAATGTTATCAAGTTATTCTAAATTATAGTAATTATAATTTGTAAAAAAGTTAAACAATTTTAACGATGTTTTTAATATATCTTAAATAAAATTAAAAAAATATATTTTATTATTTTCTAATATAAAAGCAATCAATTTATATTAATTCAAAACCCAGACATAGTTAAGAGCTAAAAACATTATTCCAATAGCTTTTGTAAAAACGATGAATTAATTTTTTACATAAAAATATATTTAAAGACTAAAATTAAAATGTTAATGTTTATATTTTATTTAAAGAATAAAATATAAACATTAAAGTTATTGATGTTTTCTTAGTTTTATTTTTTAATATTTCATTAAGTAAAATTATAATAATTTTTCATGTGAGAAAAATACAGTGCTAAATTATTTTTCAAAAAAGAAAATAACTATTTTAAAAATAAAAATCTAGTTAAATGAAAAATTGATGGGAAATTTTTTAAATTATTTTCTTGTTAAATTTTCATTTTCCGAACTCCATTAGCCGACATCAGAGTAATCTCATTTACATAAAATCAGATCTATAATTATTTATTTTAAATTTGGAAACCGGTGTATAGTTGACTTTTCTTAAATTTCTCTCAAACTTTTCATAATAATTTCCGAGAAATTTGTGTTCAAAAGTTTTTTGATACTAAAAGGCCAACTATAAAAAGATTTTAGTGTATAATAGTTCACCTTTTTTCGTAACTGTATTTAATATTTATTGATTTATTAAAAATCTTCTGAAAAATGTGAAAAAAAATTTTGTATTTCATTTTAGAAAAAAATTTTTTTGATCGGTGTTTAACATATGTTAACTAGAAAACGATATACCATTTATAAGCGAAAATTATTAAGTTTCATATAATATTGGGAGAGTTAAATT
The DNA here is from genome assembly GCA_021605095.1 of Caerostris extrusa. Taxonomy (NCBI): domain Eukaryota; kingdom Metazoa; phylum Arthropoda; class Arachnida; order Araneae; family Araneidae; genus Caerostris; species Caerostris extrusa. The sequence continues at coordinate 12,705 of BPLR01002582.1, forward strand.
TTTAACACTTATATCTTCAAAACATTTACCCGATCTCTGAAAAATATCTTACAGTAACTTCATCAAGCTGAATCAATTTAATTATCGATATATTAACTATGTTAATTAATCTTGTTAATCATTTGTATTGCACCATAAATTAGTTCTATTGATTCATATGCAGATTGGTCTGGTTAATCTTTCTACTATCCTTTTTTGCACATTTAAGGTGAATTTAAATTAGACCTACAGTTTAACGTTGATTCCAAACCTCTAACACTCATCCATTTCACCACCAAGATACGAACCTGAAGCCGTCGGTTCCAAAGATCAGAGATCTAGCCAATTGGCCATCAGACCGCCTAGTGAATCATTGCTAAAGACAGCACTTACGGTATGATCCAATGATTATTATCTAAAGTTATTTAAGGTGTCCCATTTTTTGGACATGCATTGTCCCATATTTTAGACTGCTCATCGCATACTTTTAAAATTGGTTTCATCAACATACAAATGTGCTAAATCTTAATGTATAAGATTGAATTCTAAATAATTAAACAAAAATCATCTGCTTGATGTTCAAGAGTTATTTTTAGCTGGTCACAACATAAAAGATAAATAATATAGCTATATGATACTGTGTCTATGATATAAAATAAAATGTTCTTGTTGTGTATTTAAGTAATAACACCCCTCGCTGTACATAAAATAGCCATAAAATGTGCGTGAATGGTTTCTTTTTGCTATGAACGTTTAGTTCTAACTGATTTATTTCGTTTCAATGGACAGAAGATATATTTAAGTTTTACTGTGGCTATCAGTAAAAAAAGTGACCGGTGTAAATAATCGAAATTGTCATGGGAATTAATGTAAGTAAAATAACGCACTTGAGAAATAGATTTGGAAATGAAGAAAAAAAAAAAATGAGCTTATTTTAAAAACTGGCGATATAATATTTTTTATTTTCGTTACGTTTAAAAACAAATATTTTGGAAAAAGTAAATAAAAACACTTATTTTGCTCCCTATTATTATCTCTGTCTTTTTTAAAATAGCTTTCAAAATTATGTTTAAGCCATTAATTTTGCAAATGTAATTACCATTCAAAATCATGTTAAATTTATACATTTTTTTTTTCATGTATCTCATTAAATCCCAGCTAAAAAAGAGATTTTCTGGATTAAATATAATATTTAAAAAGAAGAATTCTGTAAAACGTTAAAGTTAAAAATTGTTATCTCAATAATATTAACATACCAAAAATTTATATTAAGAATTCTGATTAATAATCCTTCTGGGATGAAAATTTTATTCTTAATTTTATTTCATTCTTCATTTTAACTTGCAAAATAAATCAAATTAGAAGTTCTAGGAATATTTAAAAGCATCAAGAAATGGAAATATTTTCACATATGCAGTTGTGTAGTAACTAATAAGATATTTCTTTCAAAAAATAATGAATATTTGAATGAACTTATAATTTAGTAAAAATTTATAGTTTATAATTCGAAATGTATATAATCAGAATGTTTCAAAAAAGACTTTTCTCGTTATATACGTTTTATTAAATTTATATGTTCAAAATCTATATTTTAAGTTAACCCTAAAATTATCTCTTTATCTCATATTATATCGTTAGTTGTTAAACTATAAATTTCAATTTCGATAAAATAAATTTGCCCATATGAATTGTATTTATATTGATTTTCAGTTTGTTAAGATACTACCAAATTTATAAAAATTTGATTTTTTTTCTGTCTTGCAATGAAATTATACTGGGAAGCCAATTCAAACTGTTATAAAATAAATTAAGCAATATGTTTTATAAATGAAATAATTTCATTCAACAATATATGTATGATACAAAAATTGCTAATTTCAAGCTTTACAGTCCTTCTAAATCTCTTATTCAGTTTTTTGTTATCTCATTGTTCGTTTTGGATTAGAATTATTCAGATTTAATAACAAAATATTTCAAATTCTAGCCTTGAAATATTTATATTTTTTTAAAAATATCTTACAAATTATATTTAAAACAATTACCATTTTTGAAATTTGATTTTTACCTTGCCCAATGCACACGAATTATTGCTTCGAAAGTATTATTTTCTTTAAAAATCCTTTTAAATAATCCGAGTATAAGAAAAACATTTATTTTACTCCTAATTGGGTAAAACATTTTAATGGTAACATAAAACGTAAATAAAATCAGTTTAACTTCAATTTAATCTTTTCAGTTGATTAATTCACTTCTATAACTGAAGAAGGGATTAGAAAATGGACATATATAAATTAAAAGCGTTAACAATTAATTTTTTTTGTATAGTGAAATATATATATTTTTTAAAAACACTGTCAAATATTGTCCATAAAAATACTTTCTGCATGATAAATATGCATTATATATGATATGCATTTTGTAAGAAATTTTTAAACTTGATTTAAAAATTTTATTTTATTTGTAATTGGATAAGTGATTTTTGTGATCGATAATATTCTGGAACTTAAAATTGAAGATAAATGTTTATTGCAACATTTCTTCATCATTTTTTAAATATGACTATATTCTATGATTTCCTTTTAGAAGTCTTTATAAATATCTTAAATTTGTAAAAAAAAGAAAATTTTAGTTCTTAAAATCTCCTTTTTTTTTTTTTATCTTAATTAAATAACGACACAATTTTATCGTGTAATTCATGTCTCATATACGGATAAGGTATATAAAAAAAAATTATTTCTTTCATATCAGCTCATTCATAAAAATATCAGTTACCCTTAGTAGTAATACTCTTAGTAGTACCATTGTTACCCTTAGTAGTACCATTGTTACCCTTAGTAGTACCATTGTTACCCTTAGTAGTACCATTGTTACCCTTAGTAGTACCATTGTTTATTTTCTTAAATAGCATTCTAATTAAAATAAAATTAAAAAAAAAAAAAAAAAAAAACCTTAACACTTCTTAAATTTTAAATTCTTTGATTTAAATTTTATTAACAAGTTTATTTAGTCTTAAATATGTAAATTTTTAATTCAATGTATATGTCTAAGAAATAAAAAAAATGTCATAAGATATATTGTTTTGTGAATGTAATTGTTTTTATAATTAAGAAATATGCAATGTCAGAAAAACTGAATTTTTTTAGATATTTCTTGTAAATGGAAATATAATTTTAAACAGGGGATATTTAATTTTGGAAAGTTATTGGATTTTAATATCATTTAAGTGCATTTAAAATAGACAATACTTTGATTGAAAAAGAGAATATTATAAGAATAAAAGCACATTTCAGCTGATGGTTTTAATACAGTAATTTTTAAACATTAATCACGTTAATTACAATGGATGGTTTTTTAAATATTATATTAAATATGAGAATTATGTATGACTAATGTATAAATAATATTTATCTACAAACGCAAAGAATTTTATATAAACATATTAATATTTTGTACACCATATGTGACATTGTATGGTCATTAACTGCATGTTTACTATTATCGTTACAATTTGAAAACAGAAATTAAAAATTACTTATTATGCTCAATGATGCATATATCATTAGTCTCTCTTAATTTCTTGTAATTCTTTTAGTAAAATGCGATCAATATTTTAACTTACAAATTAATTTAATAAAGGTATTTCATTTTATAAGATGCTTAAATTATATGAAATGTGGAAATAAATTTTAATTAATTGAATGAAGAAGCAGGTAGAAAAATTTCTAACTGAATATCCCCCAGTTGATATATCATGGATTGTTCCATCAAGATTGGTGATAGCACACGAGCTGAGAAATGTCTACTCAATGAGAAATGAAGGAAGCTGACTTCCCCTCCTCTTGACGGATTGTCTCAAAAGGAAAATTTTTGGTCTAGGAGAGAGATATTTCTGTGACGAGTCAACCAGAAGTGGTTTTTTCCCTCTGAAATGACTGAATAGGCCGGAATTTTCGCCTGTTTACAAAGTGACCCTCTTATGGTTCCGTGATTGACACTGTGTGATAATTAAAGTCTGCCGCAGACCAGTGTATTAGATTCTTCATAGACTTGAGAACTCTGTAAATCTCCATCCTTGGACTGAACAGCATTTGTGAACCAAATTATCTTTAATTTTCTTTTTTTTTAAATATAATTATGTAAATATGTATATAACACGTGTAAATAAAAAAATGTTCGAATGAACTTGAAAGTGACCCTCCTCTTGAAGCCGTTATAAGTCTAATATAGGCCGAGGCGCTACAACATTCATTTCTTTTGTATAATATTTTTTGTTTACAAAAATTTTCTAAAATTATTTAGTCGAATGTTTTGGAAACTTCAAAAGAAATTTTGATTACTTCATTTCTTAATAAAAATTTACCCATTTTTAAATTTCCACAACTCCTGAAGCGAAATACAAGTAATTTTTTTTTCTCATTTTATATATCATGCAAATTAATTCTTTTTTTTGTATTTCCGTTTTATTTTCTCTTATTTCTAAATATGTAACTTATTTTATATCCTCGATGTCCTCTAAAAGTATAATAGAAACTATCATAATTACATTTATTTTCTTACAATGAAAAAATATTCATCTGAATGAAATCCAAGAAAAAAATTCATTTAACAATTTATTATTATTTGAATATTTTCCAATGCTTTCTTTTATGCAAGAATATTCATTTTTATTTTCGTTGAAAGTCTTTCTCATTCAATTTAAAAGATTAATTACGCCATTATCTTAATTTTTGACCGTCTAAGAATATTATTCCTTTTTACAAGAAATTTGGCAATCTGCCTCATGTTAAGACTCTTTCTGTTCTTTAAAATTTCAGACGTTTTATTTCGTAAACAAGATAGGAATAATGCATTAAGTTAAATTGTTACTTAGTAATTATATGTTCCGTTTTTGTTCTACTTTGTAAAAATATCAAATGTAGTAACAAAAATTTAGACGGTAAAAAAAAAAACATGCTTGAGTTTATAATATTGAATATAATTCATAAATTTATTCATAAATTTTTTAATATTTTAAAATTTAAATTTTGAATATCACTTTTTAAAGATTTTTACATTATTAGAAATATGCATTAAAATGAATCAAATATATATATTTTTTTTGATTGTGAAAAGTATACATAATATACGTTCGTATAAATGGTGCAAATAGATTTTTTTCATTTTCACTCCAAGAAATAGATTTATTTCCGTATGCTACTGTGTTTATGAGAAATTATAAAATATATATTTTTTAAAGAATTAAAATAATTTAATTTTTTTAATAACTAATTAATAATTAATCGGCTTTAATTTAATATTTTTAATTTTTAATAGTTCTTTGAAAGACTTTGATAAAATTCAATGAAAAATAACAAATTTAATCACTGTAAATTTTGCATTTCTTTTTTGATGCTGTTAAAATTCTTTTGCGGGCTGTATACTAGATATTTTTCTTAAGGGCATCCATTAATATTACCTTTTCCAAATAAAAAAATAACTCTAGATTAACAAGAATATTTTATTAAAACCAGTTATAAATCTACAATTTGGAATCCACTTTTAATCCATAGTTTTCGGTCTAATGTGACTGTTTCACAGTTAAATATACTTTTGTGGGCTGTATACTAGACATTTTTCTTAAGGGCGTCCATTAATATTACCTTTTCCAAATAAAAAATAACTGTAGATTAACAAGAATATTTTATTAAAATCAGTTATAAATCTACAATTCGGAATCCACTTTAATCCATAGTTCTCTGTCTAATGTGACTGTTGTGCACAGGGTTGAAAACTCTTCATCGTAGAAAGTAAACATATCCTGTTTCGGAATCTGCCAGTAGACGAACGGCCATAGTCCAACAAGGACTGTAGAGTCGGGAATTTAGTTAATTTGTTATAAATCTACAATATAGTATAATTTTGTTTTTTAATATAAAAATATTTAAACGAAATAATTATAATTAGTTTCTTTTTTTCACTTAGTGTAATAAAAATTATTTTACATAACATTCTTTAAATAAATTCGATCGGCTTTAATAATGAAACAAACAATACTTGTGAAACAAGTAATACATTATATTTCGATATGGGAGATGAAACAAACTTGCCACACATTATGAATTAGTGAAATATTTTATTTTTAGTTGTTCCATTATCGTTTAAAGGTACCTTATCAATTTAAAAATATATAAATTTTTTTTTAATAATTTTTATTCAATTGTTAAAAAATACTTAGGTTTTTATATTCATATGTTACCTTTTTTACGAATATTTATCCGTAACGCATAATTATTATATATTTATTAATAACATATACTTGTTTCAGAAGTAATAAATTACAACAAGTAATGTATTATATTTTGATATGGGTAATGAAACAAAATTTCCACATATTATGAATTAATGAAATATTTTATTTATTGTTGATTTATTATTATTTAAAGTACCTTATCAATTTAAAAATATATGTAATTTGTAATACTTTTTATATTTCTTCCAACTGTGCGAATACGATTGTTAAAGAATACATATGTTTTTAAATTTATAAGGCATTTTTTTTACGAATATTTAATATTAATGCCTAAATTATTATGTTTGTTATCCAAAATATTATACTTTTTAATAACTCCAACAGCTAAACCATCAAGTGAAAAAGATTTTCGCTGTAATTAATATTAAAAAATTCACAATTGCAATCCAACTTCTTAATAAAACGCACATATTTTAAAAATCTCAAGACATCATTGCAATTATTTCACATCAATTTATATTCTAAAGAACAAAGCAATTTAAAATTTCCATTTGTTGCCATCCATATTTAACCTTCTTACTTTGTCATAATGCATCATGGCTAATGAACAATTTACTTATTTATTTTGCAACAAAGACAAAAATTGCAGATTTGTGGATGGAAAGAGGTCGGAACAATATCATTAGTTCGATGGAAGCAAATGATTCCTTCCACCAGAAGAAAACCAAGAATCAAAATAATTATTCTGGATCATCCGTCTTTGTTTCACAATTCTTTGAAAACAAATAAAAGAAAATCTTCGCCACCAATGCAATTTCCTAACTTCCATTTCGCTGAAGACACTAAGAAGTGATTAAAGAAGTTTCAACCTCGGGCTGAATTCCTCTTTGTGAGGCTGCTTTGGTACAGTTTCTTTAATGGACTCATTATTATTTGACATCGGAAGATGCCTCAAATTGATGTTTTACCTCTCGGCTGTTTTGTTCCTTTACCTTTTTTCCCCCTTGCTCTTTCCAAATAAATCGAGGAATATCTTGTTTCAGCAAATGGTTCTTATTATTCCCGTCTTCCTTCTCTTTGGCGAGGTCTTATTTTACCTCGTTAATTTTTTCATTTCTGTTTTGAATTTAAATTTTTTCTTGCTATTAAAAAGAAATTTTTGTTTCGAAACGTTCTTTTTTTACTTGTTGTTGCCATTTTTTTTTTGTTGTTGCCATTTTTTTATTCCGTTGAGGTAAACCTTGCGTAAGTAATTATCCTGGATTTCCCCATTTGCATAAGTTTCATCTTCTTACAATCAGGAAGTAATAGATTTTTTTTTGCTTTAATTTTTATTTTTCGATTGGTTTTTTTATTAGGAAATGAAATGGGTTTGAATTAATGATTTTTTTTTTCTTATTTCTAAATTTTTTAAAATCTCTTTTTAATAAACAACTGCGGATTAATTTTTTAGTTAGAGATTTTTATTAGAAGCATTGATTTTTTTGTCGCTAAAAAGTTGTTTATGAAAATTATGTACAATTTACATTGACTTAAATAAAAGGACATTTATTAATAAATAATTATTTTAGATAGTTAAGATAAAGCAAAGATTTAAGTAGGAAGCAAAAAAATAATAATTACGAAATAGTTTTTATTTAAAAATGACTTTCTGTTTCTTCAAATATGTTTTAAAAAATAATATTAATAAAATGTAATGATATATTTAGTTAAAAATCACTTTAGTAACTTTAAAGATAGAAAATAAAATCATTACTTTTCTGTCTCAATTAAATTACTCAATTGTAAAGAAATCGTTTTGATTATAAAAATTATGTACAGTTTACAATGATTTAAATAATAAAATATATTTTTTAATAAATTATTATTTTAGATAATTTAGAGAAGGCAAGGATTTGAGTAGGAAATAAAAAAAATTTAAATACGAAATTGTTTTTATTTAAAAATGACTTTCTGTTTCTTCAAATATGCTAATAAATAGAATAATGTTAACGAATTGTAATCATATTTTTAGTTAAAAATCAGTTTTAAGTTTTTTTTAAAGGTAGAAAAATAAAATTAATACTTTTGTGTCTCCATTAAATTGCTCAATTGTTAAATTCTGATTTCTAAAATTGAAATGGAAAACTTGTATTTGATATTTGTATTCACAAAAATGAGTTTATTTGAAAATATTTAATTAAATTTTTATCTTACATTATAAAATCAACAATTGCATTGAACGTTTTTAAATATTTTAATTATAAAGAATATTTTTGGTAACTTAGATTAAAAACGGTATTGTTGATTTTAATTTAAAAAAAAAAAAAACTGAATTCAGCTTACCAATTTTAATTTATCATGTGTGAACATACTTAACTGACACCAGGAGTACGCATATGGACATATATTAGTGTTCAATATAAATAAAAATAAATAAATAAATAATAATAACAACAATAAAATAATATATATATAATGATAATATCAATAATAGTATGCAAAATGAAGCAATTTGTCAGAATACAGCGAGAAGCCCTACCAAATTATGCCAGAGAAGCTTGTTTATGGATGGTTAAATTAACATTTTTAAACAGAATCTGATTGTTAGACAACAATTACAACACAATAATAATATGTTTATATTTGAAAGACAGACAACTCAAATTGAGTTACAGAGCACGTTAGTTGGTATGGAGGAATCGTTAGATTTAGCAACACGTTTCACTGTTAAACACTTCATTTAAAAACAGCATTTATGAATAGTTAACATGAGCGTTTGATTGGTTAAAAAGCTCCTTATGTTTATTAATATTTTAAAGGTATCAAATATTTATTTATTACCATTTCTGAAATAAATAGTATGGGTTTAATATATAAGCAATTCATGATCAATTTTAATTTACTTTATTCCAAATTTTTAACAATATGTTATGCAAGCAAAGATTTATATCAGATGCAATACAGAATGTACCAGTAAACTTAAAAGGAGAATTTTTTGGTGAATTTATGCATATTAAAAATAATTCCTGAATTTATTTTGATTTAATTCAAATTTTTCTTCTTTTAAAGAAAATACATTTAATTATAATATTATGTTAAAATGTGTAATGAAAATTTCTATACAAAATTGCCATGTAGATATATTAACTAAACTTCTCCCTAAAAGAGGTAAACTAAGTGCATATAATGTTTTAAGTAATATATATTTCATATAAACATTTTCATATTAGTGCTATTAGAAATAATATTAATAATTTTAAAGCATTTTTTTATTTTATATTAAATATTTGGATCTGATAAGCTAATTAATTAAATTCGGTTAGGTTTTAACAACTATAACGATTTATGAATTTAACTCAACTTATTCATTTTTTTAAAGACAATAAATCTAAATAACAATATTAATTACAAAATATACACCATTTGTTCAGAAACAATTATATAAAATAGTTAAATTTTGAACTGGCTGAAGTTTGAATCAAATGAAATTATATATCATTATATTTTGGCAACATATATTATTATATTGCAGCAGATTCAGAATAGTCTAAGATTAATCAAAGGGGCCTTGCTGCGTTCCACACATATTTTGCCATCACAATTTTGAATGAACAACCCAAGGAAAGGTATATATGTAATTACCATCTCCCCCTTCAGAGCTCATCGGCAGGATATTCTGTCATAAGGGTCTGGCATACGGACAGGAAATTCTGGAACATCCAGGATATAGTCAGGATATCGCGGAATCTTTTTGAGGCTTCAAATCAGATTTACTAGAGTTGAAACCCAACTTGGCCCTCACGAAAAAAAAAGTAATTTCCCCTTTTAAAAGTATTGCAGGATTTTTAACTATAATTTCAATATAAAATATATTATATATTATATTATGAAATATATTATATGTTATGTAATTATTTCAAAATATCGTTCAAGAATAAATTTTCACTAATTATAAAAGTTATACGTTTGATTTAATGAATTACGATGAATTAATATGAGCAAAAAGTTCCCAATTTTCTTAAATATTATTAAAAATTAATACATTTGAATGTTTTATTACATAAATATGTTTTTTAATTATACATAAAAAATGTCATTTTTTATTCTTAGTAATAATTTTCTAAACTCTGTAAGACGATGAATAATAAACAAGTTTTAAATATATCATAGTAATTTAAAATATATGAATATATGTATGCCATGAAGATATGCATATTTTAAGAGTCAGCAAACCTACAGACAAATTCCATTAATTAATTTTTAAGACACAAATTATACACCATTTAATAAAAAGCACTTGATATTTATGGTTTATAAATATTAAGATAATGATAAGCACTCGATATTTGTAACACATAAATCATACTTCAAAAGATTGTGCAGTGTCAAACGTTGTGGAACTCGCTAGACTACTTTTAATTGCAGCATAACTTTTCAAATCTGACAACATAACCTTTATAAATCTGACAACATATATATTATTACATAAATATTCTTTTAATTATATAGAAAATATCGTTTATTATTTTTATTGTTAATTTTAAGAACGGTGTTAGTTGAGTAAAAATAAGCAAGTTTCGAATATATTATGATAATTTAAAAATATCTGGATATATGTTTCCCATGGAGATATATAAATTTTAAGAATCAGATAACCCACAGAAAAATTCAATTAATTAAATTTAAAGACATAAATTATACATTTATATATAATAATAAACACTTGATATTTAAGGGTTATAAATATTAAGTGATAATGATACTAAGCAATCATAAGCACTTAATATTTATAACACATAAATCATAATTCAAAAAGATAATGCAACGTCAAACGTTGTTGGTACTCACAAGACTTTTTTTTTTTAATTGCAGCATAACCTTTTCAAATCTGACAACATAACCTTTATAGATCTGACAACATACATCTTATTACATAAATATGTTTTTAATTACATAGAAAAATGTCATTTATTATTCTTATTGTTAATTTTTCTAAACCGTGCTAGACGATGAAAAATAAGCAAATTTCAAATATATAATGGTAATGTATTTGGATATATGCACATTTTTAGAGTCAGTAAGCCCACAACAAAATTCCATTAATTAATATAAAAAGACACAAATTATACATTTATATATAATAATAAGCACTTGATATTTATGGGTTATAAATATAAACAGATAATAATGCTATGCAATCACAAGCATTTGATATTTATAACACATAAATCATATTTCAAAAAAGATAATGCAACGTCAAACGCTGTTGGTACTCGCAAAACTTCTTTTTAATTGCCGCCTAACCTTTTCAAATCTGACAATAAACAGTTCCCCCATTATCCAGAAAAATTCCATTAAAGCCTTTGTCCATTTCCTGAACAAAAATATCAAAACACACGCTCTCAGAAAAAATGCATTATGTAAAATAATTTTCCTCATAAGGACACCAAAAGCAATGAGCTTAAAAGTGTATGATAAACGACTTGCTGTCAAACATACATAAACCAGTCGACTCTAAAGCACTAAACAACCAAGTGAAAACTGTGAGAGACGGGAAAAAAAAAAAACTATTTTCTTTTTCGCAGTTATTGATGGAAAAGTTCGTAAAATTCCTTCTTCATCTTTTTTAGAGGGAAAAGAAAAAGAGTTGGGAAAGAATCGTGGAGCGAGATCCTTACTTACCTGAATTGCTTTCTGGGACAGTATCAAGTCAAAGCTTTTAGCTAGTGTTAGAAGTAAAAATCTCTTCCCTTTAAAAGATGACGGTAACTTTGAAATCATAAACTTGAGGCCAAGCTGATAGTAAAAGAGGACGATAAAAGTGAGTTAAAAAGTGTGACTTTTTATAAAAGAGGCACAATAACATATAAAACAGATAGTGCCACGGGATGGGGAAATTTATGTGTAGGTGAAAGGATATACTTGGAAGCATAAAAAAATAATGGGATAAAATTCTGACCAAAAAAGATATTAATCTCAAAAAATTGAAAGACAAGCAGAAGAAAAAGAAAATGCTGGATTTTACGTTTGTAATAATATATTTTAACTGAAAGCAACGTGCAACAACTATAGTGGTTGGGGGAAAACTTTGAACCTTTATTGAATTTCAATAAGTTTGTAAGGCCATCCATATATTTATGTTGTTGTTTCTTATCCCACTTGGCTGCCCAAGCCCACGAGCCCCATGCGTACTCATGATTGAAGGGGAAGGAAGCAGCTTCTGTTGTGATGAACACCCGTAGGTAGAAGTCTGACTTGACTGGCCCGTGACGCTCTTACAATCATAGGAGACCGGGACCTATGGCTTAAAGTGGATTCCGAACCACTACAAACATCAATGGCACCGCCGGATTCTGAACCTGAAACCTGTGGCACCGAGCGCCAGAGCGCTAGACACTCGGCCATTCAGGTCCCAAATTTGTGAATGCCAACGGCACGCGGTTCCCTAGGTGGTCACCCACCCAAAAACTGACCGCACCCTATGATGCTTAATTTGGTGATCTAACGAGAACCCGTATATTCAGCATGCAGGTATGGCCGTTGGCTGTATATATTTATATACATAATTTTTATTATTTATAAATAAGGAAAGGGATATTACTGTTGACCCCGGTTATGCCGTTTAAATTCATTTATTTATTACTTTTGAAAACTCTATTTGAAGACTCTTTAAAAAAAAATAAATTTATTAAATGTTGCCAAAAAAGTTAATTTTAAATGTAAAGTAACCATTTCATGAATCATTTTTTTGCAAAAAAAAAAAAGTAAAATTTGAAATCATAGTTATTTTGTAATCAAAAATACCATCAAAAAAACAATTGATGGTATTTTTTTTATCAAAAATAAATACATTTTGATTATAAACATTGCATTTGTGGTAGTAAAAATATAAAAACCTGAATTGAAGAGTCAAAGATGTTACAATTCAACAACAACTGGTAACAAAACAAGTATAGTATCTTTTCAAATTAAATTAATTTAATTTAAGAGGCACAATAACATACAACACAGATAGTGCCACAGGAAGAGTAAATTTATACGTAGCTGAGAGGATATAATTGGAAAGTATAAAAAATAATAGACAAAACTGATATTAATCTAAAAAACTGAAAAATAAAATACTGGCTTTTAAGTTTGTAATAATGTATTTTAACTGAAGTCAACGTACACCAAATATAATTGGTGAAACTTTGAACTTTATTGAATTTAAGCCCATTCATTTTACGTTTATATACGTAATTTTTATATATAAAGAAAGGACTACTTTTATTATGATCATTAATGAGTTAAACCTTTTAAAATTCCTTTATTTCATACTTTTGAAACTCTATTTAAAGATTATTTAAAAGTACTAATAAACATTAAATAGACTGTAACTAAAGTGTAATTTTTTTACATAAAAAGTAGCTCAATAACATATGAAACAGATAGTGCCGCAGTGGAGAAATTTATGTGTTGGGGAAGAATATATTTGGAAGTATAAAAAATTAATAGGGATAAAATTCTGACCAAAAAACTGGATATTAATCTCAAAAAGAAAAAAAAAAGCAGCACCCTTTACGTTTATAAAAATGTATTTTAACTGAAGGCAACGTACACCAAATAGAAATGGCAAATTTTAATCTTTATTGAATTTAAGCATATTCATTTATTTTTATACGTAATTTTCATTATATATAAGGAAATAAGGATTATTGTTGATGTGAGCTAAATGGGTCACGTCCTTTAAATTTATTTATTTAATACTTTTCAAACTCTATTTAAAAGACCATTAAAAAGCACTGATAAACTTGTTAAATTTTGTCAAAAAAATTAGTTTAATTGTAAAACAACCATTTGAAAAATAACTTTTTATTTTCCTAAAAAGCAAAATTTTGAAAAACATATTTTATTTTATAATCAAAGTCTATATTGAAAAATGAATAGTGTTTTTGAAAAACAATTACTGGCATTTTTTTTATCAAAAATATTTGATTATAATATTTGATTACATAAAAAAGAATACATTATAAACATTACATATTTATGGTAACAAAAATATAAAAATCTGAACTAAAGAATTAAAGAGGTTACAACTACTAGTTAACAATTATATCAACAACTGGTTACAAAACAATTACGGTATTTTTTTTCAAACTAAAATTGATTTGCTAGAAGTATGTTTCCACAGTGTTTTCTACAGAAAGGAGGAATTTCATACAAACTAAAATTAAAGTTTATAAAAAATAGAATACATTTGACAATAAACATTACACTTATGACAGTACAAATATAGAACTTGAACTGAAGAAACCAGGAGGGGTTCTCTAACCTAAAATTTCAAATATTTAATTTTTAAACGTTTAATTTTTGGTGTACGTTGCCTTCAGTTAAAATACATTTTTACAAACGTAAAGGCGCAGCATTTTTTTCAATTTTGAGATTAATATCAGTTTTTGGTCAGAATTTTATCTCTATTATTTTTTTATACTTCCAAATATATTTTTTACCTACACATAAATTTCTCCATTATGTGGCACTATCTGTTTTCATATGTTATTGAGCTACTTTTTATGTAAAAAAATCCCACTTTAGTCACAGTCTATTTAACAAGTTTATTAATTCTTTTAAATAGTCTTTAAATAGAGTTTCAAAAGTAATAAATAAATGAATTTAAAAGGATTAACCCATTTTGGCTTATATCAATGTGTCCTTATAAATAATAAAAATTATATACATAAATAAATTAATGGACTTTCTTAGTGCAATTCAATAAAGTTCGAAAAGTAAACGAAATATTTTAATTCTAATTTTTATATAACTTTTCTAATAATAAACATGTAACATAAATTAAGAATGTATAAAATTTTTTTAAGTATTTTTATACTGTAATTAATGACAGTATTAAAAACAGTTTAAAATTTTTTAATGATTTAATATATCAGAATAATATATAAATATTTAAAAATTATGTATAAACTATGAAATATTGTATCGAAATTCTAATTTATTTTAAAATATTTTTATAATTATTTCAATATGCATGTATGCATTAATCACTCTTGATATATTATTAAACTTATATTAATAATTGTCCTTTATCTGTACTTCACAATCCTTTGAAATGTGTCCATTAATTACGTTAGCCCAATAGATAAAATAATTTAAATGAAAAACTAATTGAAAAAAAAAAAAATTATATTGATTTTTTTATGTGTTAATGAAAATGAAAAATTGAGTCAATTTATTTCCACTGCACTATTAATACTTGCCATATCCAGGTTCTGGTGTATAGGGTAGATCAATAATTTTAAATATTTAATCATGTTAAGTATGTAGACTACATTCCTTGTCAAAATTGATTAAATAATTAGGCAATCAAATTTATGAGCGAAATAAATCAAATGTGAGTTACTTACTTAATTAATTTAACTAAACAGTATTTCTAAAATATTTTACTTGAAATGAATGCATAAAAACTAAGATATTGAATATAATATATTGCAATTAATTTCCTCTAGTATAATTCACATTTTACCCATCTCTTGTAACATTATAATATTTATATTAACTTTGCAATTACAGCCTTTTTTTTAATATGAAAGTGAAACTTGTACAGACCATTTTTATTATTATAATTAAAACAATAATGCACGTATTTCAGAATCAGAAACACATTCGAAATAATGGTATTTCTAAAGAATTTAAAAAAAAAACAACATTTTTTTTTTCATTATACAAGCCTTGTACAATATATACAAAATTAAAAACAAATTTATTTTTAAAAAAATTATTTGGAAAATGTGTGAAAATTTGGAAATGTTCTTCATTTCAGTTTCTAAGTGTCAACATTATCAAAACGAACTTTTATTGTAAAATGTCATATTATTATATTTGAGTTATATTTAGATTTTAAATGATACATTAAGTTTTTGTAACAAAATTATATATTTTTTATTAAATTGAACATATATATAAATAATCTATATAATATTAATTTTATTACAAGATTAGTTTATTTTGTATCAAAATTTACACTGCATTCTTATCATACATCAAGCGAAAAAGTAAAAATAGCAGATTTTTAGAAATTATTGCCTTATGTAAAGCAGCAAATGCTTCTGCAAATATGTTTTTAAATAATTTTTAATTTTGCTAAATATTTATGAGTTAGTCTATTTGAAACTATATATAGTAGAATTGTAAATTTTATATTTATTCTGATGATTGGTTAAATACAAAGTATACTTGCTTTCTTGTTTAATTCAAAATTTGATTCCTTCTGACGTTTTATGAGAAATTTCATTCTTAACTGTTTAAATGAAACCTTTATAACGAAGTCAAGATTAAAATTGCGTATATATATATATGTAATAAATAATATATATGTATGTAACTGGGTATAGGTATAAACTATACACATTGATGATTGATTTTTATGATTGAGTCTATAGTCATCAACTCTTTTTATTTGTGAAGATATTTATATTTTCAATATCCTTCAGACTTTTCAGCAATAATCGATGGTAAATGACATCGTAAAGCAAGTGGTTTTATATATGATAGATAGATTTAGGTACCAACTTGCTAAACTACTAATTTAGTTTACGTCAGGTATATAAGATTTTAAAATTTTGTAACTCATTTTTGTCTTATTTTTGTTCCATTTACATCATCTCCTTCTTTAAATTATGTTTTTTATTTTATAAAGCAATTCACATTACGTATAAACTAGATCTACACGTATTCTGTTTGTTAATCAACTAAGTGTATTTATTATATTTTACCAATTGAAGAATGGAATATAGCTTTTGAACAAATGTTTCAAGTTTTATTTCTTTTTAAAATCCTCTTACCTCTAAGTTCTCTTCCTCCTTCATGATCAAATCTAAAATTAAAAACAGTTGTACACAAGCAATTCATAAACAGTGTTAGAATTTTTAAAAGTTTCGCTGTTTAATAAGTGTGATATAAAATTAAAAGTATATGTGTTCCAAAATTAACTTACATATTTGTACAAATTTAAGAATTTAATTTAAAAGCGAAACAATTAATTATATTTAAAATATAGAAAATTATTTTCCATAAATATTACTTTTATATTGATTTTAATTGCATAATGTTTTCATTCAGTTTACTTCATCAGTTATTACACCTTCAATTCTTCATGATTTTTTTACAAAAATCGATGATATAATTAAAAACATTCTTTCAACAGCATTAAACTTAAAACTTTTTATGATGGCTTAATTATGAATACAAATTTACATTCCTAATTTAGGCATACATTTCATTTATACTGTTCAGTAAATATTAATATCCCCACGCTAGACCAACATTCATCATTTTCATATGTCTAAGCAGATTACTGATAAAAAAAAAAGACCTCTAAATAAACCAGGGAATTTACTCACGTATGTCTGGGACCACTGCTTGCATGAACGCGTGGAGGATTTGTATCTGAACGAATCATCAATAACTAGGGAGTTTCTTTTGTAGGTAGACGAATTCTTTGGCTACGCTCTGTACTCAGGATTTGAAGGTTGCTCGTTCATCATAGTCTTAAGGGGATGGCAGATAGTTTTTGTGCCACCATTATTTTCAAAAGAAACTGGGGAATGTTTTTCTAAGAGGTGATTTGTGGGGTTAGGAGACCTGTTGCGAACAATGAAATTGTTTTTTCCGTTGCATCAAGAAATAGTTTTCTTTTTTTTTAAGGAGATAGGAAGACCTTCTTAATCATGAATTCCTTTAGGAATAGAATATGTTTAAATAATGTGGTATGTTGCTTGCTTTTATGCCCATGTCATAAATCAACTATTCTTATCTATTCATTTGTTAGGGAAATTCAATTACGTTTTGATGTGACGGTAATTGACTGAACTTAATGATGGTAATGAGATTTATTTGTCACCATTAATGTGCTCCAGCTTTTCTCATTCTATTCTGATGTGATTCAATTAATTTCTCTACAAGTATATGCTTTTTATTTAATTAAATACTAGTTTTGCTATGATATGAATTGTTGATTTATATTTAATATAATATCTTGTCATTCCACAAAATGTTTCCTTCAGAAAATAAATAAAATATTTCAGATACTTTCGTTTTCTACAGTTAAATGAACTTTTACAAAATGAAATGAAAAAATGTACATTTCTACAGAATTTTCAATTAATATTTATAATATTTTTATATTTTTTAAACAATTTTCGTTAATCTCAGTAAGTATTTTACAAAATTTAATCTATTCAAACATTTCACAAACAATAATTTCTGAAAGAAAATAGTTTAAAACGTAAAATCAATAAATTAAGTTTTTATACATAAAAAATGATAATGATATAAATGAATTCATTAGAATCATTAAGCAAAATGGTATTTTTGTGTACTTAATAGTTTTAAAGATTTTATTGTGCATTTCGATAAATTTATTATGACATTTACATTATTAAATTAAAACAATTTTATTTTTTTTATTTATTTCTCTTTATTATAAATTAATAATTGGGGATATAAAAATTATTAATTCACTGGGGTATCAAATAAATTTGCAAAATATTCTAAAGGATGTTTTGCGAATTAAGTTTAATGTGAAAAATATTCATGCTATTATTTTCACAACATAAAACAGTATAATACATAAAATTGATTTTGTAAAAGTTACCAGAAAAATTTAATTAAATAATAATGATACATTTTGTATATTTTGAAATTTTTAAATGCAAATAATTTTCTCCAATTATTTCATTTTTGTAAGTTACAGTTTGGAATTAAACTATTCGTTTTAATAATCATAATTTAACGTACTAAAGAGGAAATTGTTCTAAGGAAAATTAATTAATAAAAAATAGGTATCAGTTTATGTTATTCAACTGAAAAAATTTGTATTTTATCGTGTTATTTTAATGAGAAGTTACATTGTATCATTACAGTTTAATTTTATTAAAAATTATTTTTTTTATGATTTTGTTAAAATGAAAAACATTTTATCCTATTTCCTTTCGTTTTAATTTTATAAAGTTAAATATACAAGAGATAGACATTATTGTTTCCTTTTTAAACAAAATCAGGAATTAATTAACTTGTGATTAAATAAAAATATTCATATAATACAGGCTGAATTGTTTGTTTCAATGAATAATTTTCTAAATAAAATTTATTTTTAGTTCAACTTTTTTTGAAATCAAGCTAATATTTATTTTGAACAAATGGGAAATATACATTTAGTAAATGGTAAGCCTTCAAGAAATTTGCATTTTATAAATAAATTAACAAAAACATTTTTAAAAATGTTTAATATTATTCATAATTGTTATTTGAAACAAATAAAATTAAATCATGAATTACTGTAAATGTCGTATATGCCAATATTTTTGTTACATATTTTCAGTTGCAATTTATCAAAATTGTTTAGCCATCATCTATCTTAAAACATTTAGTTATGAAATACATAGCTAAAGTTTATTTTGTAAATAAACATTTTACATTTTTGTAAATAATACATTACATTACTTTTTTCTTACTCGTACTAAAACATTTGTGGTGCAACATTGTTCTTTTAAGATTTATATAGATGATTCACGAAATATCAATAGGTATTTATAGTAACTTACTGAAGACAAATCTTTCAGGGTATGATCTTGAAAGACTGGACATGACAAATCTTACTATAGTCATGAAGTTTGTTATACTATTGTTAATGATACAAAAGCTTTACAAACATCAAAGCAATTTTTTTTAAAAGATAAACAATGTTAGCTTTAAAGAAATTTTCATATGTGTACATAAAATATAATTGTTTTGATATCTGTGCAAAACTGTTTTTAAATATATATATACATACATATTATGCAAGTTGTATCACCACAAAAAAAAAAAAAAAAAACTAATTTAAAACCAAACTTTATTTGCATTTTTTAAATATTTTTGAACTATAGCTTTATTCCTATCAGTTATGACACTTTAAATATAAATTAAATTTCAATTAAGTGAATTTGTTTCTAAAATGTTCAAAATTTGATGAAATTTATGCTAAAAATTTAAGCAACCTTTCGAAATTTCACCCTTTCAACTAATCTCCCAGAAAATAATATATATATATATATATATTGTTAATAATCCAAATATAAATATTTAGAAGTAGTATAAACAGTTCAAGAAGTCTGAGAACGCGTTGAAAATGAAGAGCCTCTGATCGACCATCAATCTCAACCAACGAAGCTCACGTCCAAATAATTAAAGATTTGTGTTTGCAAACCGTCGATTTACAATTAGAGAACTTACTGAGGATGTTGGAATTTCAAAAGGATAGGTTGATTCCTTTTGGGCCTCAAACGCGTCAAATCTCGATAGGTACAGAAAACACTGAAAGGGCCAGCTCACAATGCATTAATTCTTTGTGATTTTTTTCTAAAATTGAAACCCATATCGTTCCACAACCACCGTATACACACCGTGCGACTTCTGGCTATTCCCTAAACTCAAAAGACCACTCGGGGACACCGTTTTGAATCGATTGAAGAGATTCAACGTGAATCGCCGCTCTTTTTGAAGGCCATTCCTGCCGATGACCTTTTATCACGCATTGAGTATTGGGAAAAAAGGCATAAGTGCATTGTGACTGGAGGAATTACTTTGAAAGCGATAAAATAAATATGGAAGAATAAATAAAGATTTTTGAAAAAAAAATTAGTGATCTTATTATTTGGGCATAGTAGTATATATCATCTTATTTGTAGAATGACCAGTAGCAACTGAAAATTATATTCAAATTCAAATGGATTTAGCTGATTAGAGAAGGATAGCATGAACCTTTTAACTTCATTTGATTAAAAGATTTAATGGATTACAAAAAGAGTTGTGTATGGAAAATGCAAATGTTATAAGGTTTATAACAGTAAAGAGCCAATTAAATAAAAAAAAGTATTTAGAATAATATATTTCAATGTATGGAAAGTGAAGATGAGAATCAGTGAGAGGGATGCAAATAAAATTAATAAGGCAGCTATTAATTACAGAAAGACAAGAACTCGTTGTTATAAGAAAATAAGAAGTCCAAAATAATCCTGAAAATAATCCGAAGTCTTCATCGAAGACAGAATTCGGCTCCATTCAATCTATCGACATAGATCATGCCTATATAATCTGCTTTAAATGATAGGTTAGTTCAAACATTAATAGGCCATCAATTTTTCTATTTATATACATCTATCAAACTCATATGTTCTATTGCACATTCTATAGACTTATGCAAAATGTTCAGTAGCTACTGCAAATTGTAGTCGAAATCAAATGAATTTTGTAGATGAATGAAAAATCACCACTCTTTTATTTCATTTTATTACCATGTCATTTAAGGAAATTAGTGTAGGAGTTTGAGTGTTTGAGCAGTTGCATGGAATGAAATAAAAATCAAATTCTAAAAAGTACTTTGAGTTTTTAGAGTGGAAAAAGCGGAATTTTTAATCAGAAATAGTAAGGCAAAATTTTTTAAAGTATAGAAAATGAAAATTGTTATGATTTGAAAATGCAGTGATACAAAGTGAAAAAAAAAGCAGTCAGTGATGCAATAAATCAATCTATGGAATGAAATTGAAAAAATCTGAAAATGAAAAAATTGGTGTTATTTTTAATATACATATGCGTGTGTGTATGTATATATATATAAATATATATATCCTATTATCATTATTACGCAGCTACCCATAATTAGTTCCAACACAATTTTTAAAGAACAGCACAGAAAGGGTCCCTTTTAAATGTGCGCCTGAAGCAATTTTATATCATTACTTTGTTTATCACTAATTTCCCAGCTCGTATTTTCAACAAAGTTTTTACCATTTCAACAAATTTTTCTTAATTTGAGCTTTTTCCTTCATTTATTCAAGAAATTGTAAACCACTAAGTAAATTCCTAATTAGTCATTCTACTCCCCATGCTGCTAATTACTTATAATCTCTACAGTGGAAAATAAATGACACTTCTTAAATACTAATTATTGATAACAGTATTTTCCCCATTTTCTAGCTCAATAGCGGTTTCATTATAAACAGTCATGATGCTTTGTCAAGGGAGTTAGTTTTTCTTTATAACCAAAACAACAATGTTGAATAGTTTTTATTCAGTCATATTATTTTTGTCTCTTCTATGTTATCGAAATACATCGCTAGATGTGTTTTGGGCTTGGATCCAGTCATTTATTGAGCTGAATAATTTGGAGAAGTAATCATTCATTATAACCTGAAATCATTGTTTCTTTTATAAAGCTATAATAACTATGTTGTAATAAATTAATTTGATTTGCCTAATTTCTTTTGGACTTTTTAAAAAGCATTTTCCTTTTAATGTTGCTAATTTCATTTGTGTTTTACTAATTTTTTAACAATTTTTTCACACATATCTCTCAGAAAAATATATCTGGAAATGAATGACAATTATTGACAATACCGGGTATAAAATAATAATCAAGGATAAAACATTTGCTGATATTTTCTGAGGAAGGAGCTCGAATTAAACCATAATTAGCCATATAATAGTCAATTTATTAAAAATTAATATATTTTCTTATAAACCTTTAATAATCAGATGAACCAAAGGTCATGTGAAATTATTTAATGTTTGTTAAATGATTCTTTTCATAGAAAAAATAACAAAATGGTTAAAATTTATATTCAGGATTGTTTACATAATTTTATCTAAGGCTTTCCTAAATGTCTACTATATGATTTGATGATTGACTGTAATAAATTGGGAATATATTAAAATTGGATGTTAATTGAACAAATTAAAATAAAGATACATTTAAGTATTATTCTTTACTTGAAGTAGCGTATTGTGTCTGAGTAAAAATTTAAACGTAAACAGAAAAAAATTTCTAAAATTAATTATTAATATGTTAAAAATTATGGGCATTTTAAATACGTTAATGATATAAAAAATACTTGGTTGCACCTTCCATTGGCACCCGAGAAAGAACTGATAGATTGTCAACACTGAAGAAGTTGAACTCAATTTATTACTTAATGAATGTTATCATATTTTTAAAGTTATATATGATGTTGGTAAAATAAACATAGAATATCAAATAATAAATTTGATTTTGATTTACTTATGTGTGAAACAATAATTAACTTATGCTCATCTTCCACAGGCCAATGGAAAGTCAAAGTTTTTAATGAATCCATAGAAACTCGAATTAAACCTAAACTAAAGTTTCTTTGTCAAAATTGTTGGAACAACTAATCAATGAATACAACAATATTCCTCACTTAGTGATAAATTCTTGCCAGCCTATTTGAAATTTGGTATATTACCTTATAATTGTCACCTAAATGATAATAACTTTTTATCTTCCAGCTGACAAAAGCTCGTAAATTAGGCAAGAAAAGAACAATAGCATATCAAATAATAAACAAAATTTGATAGCATGCTTGTTTTAACTAAAATTCATTTATTGTATGTGAAATTATGATTTTTGACAAATTTCACTATTTTAACAACAGAAAATTAACTTCATCCTATTTCAGACCATTTATAATAGTTAAAAATATTCTGATGTTACATGTGAAATTCATAAATCAAATCAACAATCTAGTAATTGTGCAGAAACATTACATTCTTACAAATTGAGGTATTTCAATCATTGAAATGAATTTAAATTTTATCATCAAGAATATATTTTGACCAGACAAAACCTATTGATTTTTTGAAAACTGTTTCTAGTGAAATCTTATATTTTCTAGCAAACAATGAACAATGATTACATTATAAATATTACTTACATTGGTATACTCTCTAAAGAATTTTCATGTATTTCTTGTTATTATTTTGTGAGCTTTGCTTAAAACTAAGTTGATCAATGTTTTATTTTTGTTCAAATTTTCATTATATTTCTGTTTATCTTTTGTAAGGAAAATTGTGTTGTTATTTAATTGAAATATCTTGCAATCCTCAAATATATGAAAAAGTTTGTATTTTTCACAAAGTGCAATCTATGGGTACCAGCTGAGAACTCTCAGATATACATGTACAATGCAGATACCAGATCTGATTTGCAATGCTACTCTTCCGTAAGGATTTATTCTGTAATCACCCATTTTGCTCTTTTTGAATTCCCAATTTATAGTTAAAATATTCTATTGCTATACTAACACATATTAAACTATTTCCGATAGTAACAGCCACTTCTAACTACTATATTTCTGTAATTTATAGCTACTTCCTGGCTCTGAGCTCTCTTAACTGCAAGTTATTAACCACGCATTAAATACATTTATCCCACATCATTCTGTATGTATATATATACATATATTACAATTTATTGTACATCATTTTTATTATTTAATTAATGTTTATTTATAATGATAGACTGAGACAGTGATAGCCATTAAGTACTTAGACCACCTAAACATTTAATGAAGATTTAATTGTTGTTGACATAGTTAATACGAAATGTGGATAGATAGTGTGAGAAATCTGACGTCATGATGTTGATGAATAACACTTTCCAATAGAGTTAAATAGGATTGTAGTAATCTAGATGTCTAATATCTGCGTCAATTTCATCACCTAATTATCGATAGAATTGATATCTAGGGATTGTGTGTACCATCTACAAAAAGAAAACTCTCATTCATGTTCCATAAGCCAATGATGTATAATAAAAAAAAAAAATAAACAATATCAGGGAGGAGCAATATTAAAATCTTGTTTAAAATAACCATTTCACCAGTGGAATAAATAATCAGAATAACAGCAGGTACTTGTTCAGAAGCTATATTTAGATATGATGTACATTTCCGACGTCCATGACCACGAATTAAAGGGGCCTAAAATTCCAGGAAAACGATCTTTAACCACCATATTTTATCTAACAGCTGGAAAATGGCAATGCATTTAGCATCCAAGCGTCTATCCTGTTTCCATTAATTTGTTATTTTTATTTACATGGTGTATTTGAAAACGTGAGCCATCGGACCACATAACTTATTTACAATTAGCTATGTGATCCGATGGCTTACAATTAGCTACTGTCTGCCCTTGTTCTTCTGAACGAATTTGAAACGAATTATCTTATTAGAAAGAGACAGCAACGGTGTTTGAACTTGACAGCTTCCTTGTTCTGTTGCGTTGTACTACGTACACTGTTGTACGTTTAAAACGATCTTTGATTGAATCTGCTATAATTTCTTCTATGTTACCATTTTGTTGTCTCTAGCAAATGCTGGGGATCGTTTGAAACGATCTTTGAGATTGAGACAAATCTATTGAATTTCATACATATAAAGTGCATTTTAAAGCACTGGAACATCTAACTATACCAGTAATTTGGTGTTTCTGTAAAAATTAAGCTTTACAAAAATTGAAACGAAATTGCAGAAACAGAAATTACAACTGCAGAAAATAATTTCTCGGTTCATGAAGGAATAACATAACAACAAGGAAAAACATATTATAAACATGTTATTTTGTCGAATACTATTGATATATTGAGAATACGCAAATTAATCTTCAGTTTAGAGTCGGCAAGGTAACAGAATTGAAGAGAAAAAATATTTATTAGTAAATTTTGTTTTATAAATGAAAATTCGAATCATATGATATAATTATGTGTAACGACATGACAATCAATCTAGTGATTGGTTGACAGACTACGATCCATAATTTATCTAACTGAGTAGCTTTTGCTCACAATATATTTATCTGCTGTTGTTCTAATACAGCTGGCAATAGAGAGACAGTTAATCTTTATGCCATAAGCAAGGGCTGCACCATTGTTACTCATTTAGCACTACTAAAGGGCACGTGCAGCTTGAAGATATGCTACAGACGCCCTAACACTAACACCACAACGCTCTATGATCCTATTATACCGGGACGTACGGTTAAAGTAGATTCCGAACCACTACAAAAATCCATGGCACACGAAACATAGCGAACGAACTCTACCGAGTTCCAGAGAGCTAGCCACTGTATATTAGCCACTGCGATATTATATATTATTATATATGAAGAAAGTAACGTTGAAAATATTACTGGCATATCATTTTTTAAAGAGAATTCTTGAGTCCATTTTTCTGTTATAGTTTAATAGTATTGCTGCTTCAGATTGTTTAATAGTATTTTTAATAGTTTGTAATAATTATAGTTTGTAATAATTATAGTTTAATAGCATTATAGTTATTTCAGCTGCTGCTGATTAATTATGTAATATTATAATGTATTTAAAAATTAATGATGAAAATATTACTATAATTATTTATAATATATTATTGTATTTTTAAAACTAATATAGTTGTTCCTAGGTGTGAAGTGGAAGTGTATAATCTAGTGGAGATATGTTCTCACATTAAATATATTATTTTGTTGCCAATTGGGGATGTAAATGCTTATATCAAGAAAACAAGTTGAAGGATATTTTACATTATTTTTTAACAAGTTTTATTAGCTAAATGTTATGCTAAAATTTTGAAAATTGATTGGTAGAAAACAATTAGGTCATTAGGTACCTGAAAACATGTTTATGAATTATATAGAGATTTGTTTCGAAGTAATTAAGTAGATATTTTTAATCAATAATTAATTCCTTTTAGATCCTGATTTCCTGATTGATAGTAAATTCAATTTATCGTGATAAATTGAATTTAAGACAATTTGGGAAATTTAAAAATTCAATCTTTAAAACAATAAGGTAGAAGACATTCTTTGAAGTTGTGATTAAAAATTTTCAAGCGAAATAGTTGTTATTATTAATCATACTGTATAAATCTGTCGTGATGACATTGAAATTACGTTAATAAAATATCTAATATTCTTTTATCCATATATATTGAGAAATAAACTATGCATATAATAAATCATAAATTATACATATAATTAAAGTGTATAGGTACATGAGATGTGATAAATCGGAACTATTAAGTTAAACTATTTGAGTTTGTGAAATTTTGTATTTATTGTTTCCCAAGGAAATTTGATGGAGTAATTACTGATATTGAAGAATTGGTTAAAAGCAATCACTTTTAACAAACCACATTAAAAATTGGTTAAGTAGAAGATTTATTGAGTCCATTAGTAAATTGAAGTAATGTCGGCTTACAGATGAAAGTATATTTATTAAAGGCGTTATCAATTGATGTAAGAAAAAAAAATCGGGGAGAATTTTTATCTATTTTATTAATGAAGTGTAATTATGAAGAATGTACGCATTTAATTGGTTTAATTCAATTGTTTTATTTATTTTTAGATGTTCCACTTTATTGGATGAAAAAAATCAGTGGGAGTAAGCAGTCTTCTTCAGATAGACTGTATCTTTGTTTCTTAATGCTGTCTGCATAAGACTACTGCAGGCAGCATTAAACTTAAATTAAATTAAATTTGAAAGGTGGTTTGAATTTTGCTGTTTTATCAAGAAGTTTAAGATTCAAGTCGTCACAATATTATTGTCGATATGTTAAAATTTCAAATTCTGTATCATTTAAAAGTTGAAAACTTTTCAACTCTTCATCTTTTGTAATATGTAATACTTTTTTTTTCTTATAGAGCATATATCTTTACAATTAAAATAAACTTTATTTTTGTTTAAGTAATATATGTTTTTTTTTACTTCTTTATATTATTCTTTTAGTAATATATTATATATTCTGCTTCTTATATAATTCACTTTAAATCGTAGGTCCCGGTCTAATATGATCGTATAGGGTTGTCTTGAGGTTTAGTCAGTCTTTACCCCTAGTGCTTCCTCGCTAAAAGTGAAGCTGCATATTAATTACCCTTAGCCATGGATGTCATCTGAGACGGGGTCCTTTGGACCTGGTGTAGTCTTTCCTGCACCAGAGGGATTAGTAACATCAAACAACAACTTCTTATATTAATAATGTGCTATTTTCCAAACTCAATAATAAAAATAAGTTTTCTTCTTTTAAAATATCTGCTAATGTAACATATAATTTAGGAAATAAAAAGTCATTGAAAAAAAAAAAAAAAAAAAAAAAAGAAATATCCAATTTTTTGTATTATATTTTGTGTTTTTGGATATTTTTAACTAGAATTTAGTTTTTGACTATAATAAATATAATTATTTTTGATCCTGAAATTGTATTGTTCAACTACCATCAGTCATCATGTTAGTTTTTTTTTTTTTTATCGTTTTTAAAATTGCTAATGTACATGATTAATCAAAAACTTACTTTTCCAATGCATATCCATTATTATTTTTTAATTTTTTAAGAAAATCAACGTTAAATTTTTTTACAGTCTAAGTTTAAAACGACATAAAGAAGAAATTTTGAAGAGAGAAAAATAAGTTTGAAAATGATCAAAAGCAATCCATCAAAATTTGTCTGGAGTTTAATATAGAATGTAGCAAAAAATCTTAGAAACTTTGAACTGTGATTTTTCTTTTTAAAGATAATTGATAAAAAGGCAATCTGAAAAGCTGTATTTTTAAATGCTTTTAGTAGAAATATTAGTTCTTATTTTAAAACATTGGCCTATAAATAAATACAAAAAAAAATTAACTTCTTTTTTGGAAATTATATCAATCAAACTTTTATACAGATATTGTTATTCATCAAAACTTATTATGAATTTAAAGATTAAAAATTTAGTTTATTTTGTTAAAAAAAATTTTCTTTGTTATAAAATTAAAGACACATCCAATATATTTATATTTGTGTCCCTTTAGAATCTTTACTGAAACGTAAATTTGTATTTTAAATGTTAAAATGCTATGAGAACAATTGCAATTATATAAAGCCTAAAATTTACGAATTAAGTTTGAGCATAAGTATGAGAAAAATTAAAAGTTAAAAGAAACGTTCCCGAAATATTTTTATGAATACGAAGAATTTTTACACGAATGATTGGACAAGTACTAAATACCACTGCAGAAGTTTTTCTCACAGAAAGATTTTTCCATTTCATTCCCAGGAAAGAGAAATGTATATTTTTTGACAAGTACGCAATTAATCCATCATTCAAATTTGACAGCAGACAAGCAGTATTGTGGGTAGTTATATTACATGTAATTAGTGTTTTGCACTAATGAGAACAACCTGTCACTCAAATCTGATAGCAGATATTCGGTATCATGTATGAGACTCATAAAATTAGCGAATGTCTGTACGACACTCAAAGGCCGAATCAATTACAGATGAAATATGGACTAGACCATGAGTTATTTCATCATGATTGATGAACGACCATGAGCAGGAAAATGTCTACGTAAATGACAAGTGAGGAAAACTAACTCCCCCTCATACTCTTGGCGGATTTTCTTAAATGGAGGATTTTGGAGACGAAGAGAGAGAGAGTTCTGCGATCAGAAGTGTTGCTTTTCTATTTTTCCTGAAGTAACCGAATAGGCAGGAGTTTCCCGCCTGGTTTTCAAAGTGAACTCCTTGTGGTTTTGTGTATCAATCCATATGATAATTAATGTCTGCCGCATACCAGACAATTAGATTCGACGTAGACTCGAGAACTCTGAAAATCACCAATCTTGGAGTGAACTGCCCTTGTGATTTAATCGTGTACTTGCGACAAATTATTACTTACTTTGCGATTACTTACTCTTTATTCCTTTGGATAATAATCCAGAGTTCATTATATATATATATATATATATATATATATATATATATATATATATATATATAATAATTAATGTGTTCCCTTCAACCTAAATGTGACCCTGTTCTTGAAGCTGTTATAGGTCTAATATAGGCCGAGACGTTGCACCACATATTTTTCGATGGATTATTAATGCTTAAAATTTATGGCAGATTTACATTATTTCTGTTTCAGCAGTAATAGATACAAACAATATTTTATCTTTAAACAAACTTTATTCTTCTAATTCACTAATTATACTTTATTCTACTAATTCTAAAAAAAAATATAACAATCAACAAAGATATCTTTCAGGCAACTTTCAATAAAATACTGTCTGATTTTTTTTCTTCACTATTATTTCCTTAAAGCACTATAAAAAATTAGCAAAAAATAAACACAATTCTGTAGAATTTCAAATTTAAAAAAATCAGAAAAATGCCAGTGTAAAACCTCTATTCATTGAAATTAATACAATTTTGAATAAATTACCCTTTTACAAATTAGGCACAAAGGAAAAATAAAAAGCTTACTTCTTGTTTTGAAAATACCCAAGATAATATCAAGGGGCATAGTATCAGATTTCAGTGTAGATTCAATGTGGAATATTATTACTTCTGACGACATACAAAACGACAACAAAGAAGGATTCTCAAAATGTTGGTATTAAAAATGTCAGTTAAGCTCATTGTTTTTTAAGAAATCCAAGAGGGGCATTAAATGAAGAAATATATCTCTTTAGAGCTTCAAAAACATAATCAATCATTGAATAAAATTAAGTAATTATTTATTTCTGATGAAGAAATTATTCACCAATCGACCGCTGTACGGTCTTATAGGATGAAGGAAGTTGCACCTGCATGAGTATAACAATTAAATAAGCAAATTCGTTTCTATATAACAAAGAAATAATCTTGCTATTTACGTCGATATATGAGCCATTGTCTCCATCCAAAAGATACTTACCACATGCATAAACTGTATTTACTATTTCTGTAGATAGAACTGGGGTTATAATAGGTATCCTGCTTCTCTACCCCCGCCTCATATTAGCAATCTGTTTGAGCCACTTTGCAACCCAAATAAGGCTTCAGAAATAAAAATTAGTTTTCAACTCCTTTAACTGTCACTTCAACTGACAAATGCGCGTAACCAATTAAACTTCTCGTTTAAGTGTTGTGCATCGAGAGGTACTAGTGTTACACGTCTTACATGCAACCGTCTTTGATGAATACTTTTACAGTTTATCTGAATACAAGCCTTCTAATGCTTGACACAAGAGAAGACAGGATACTAATTAGTGTAGCACATAGTGTATTGTTAGTTGCCTCCTTTGTAGTGAGTTGCAAATGACGTGCATCCTCTGTGACACTTTAGCACTAAATCTTCCTCAGTTTGACATTCTAGAAGTTTATTCTTTCCTTAGAAATGCTTTTCACAGTCAATGAAATTTAAGAGGGTTCATATTCAACCACCTTGCTGTATAAGAGATTAAACGTTGTAACATCTAGGCCTATTCTAGACCTATAACGGCTCCATGGATGACTTTCCAGTTCATAAGAACACTTTAATTTTTATTTACAAACATTATATAGACACAGAACTCTGGAGAAATAAATATAAATTTGTAAAATATTAAAACGTGTCACAAATACAGTTCATTTCAAGGTCGGAGATTTTCATTGTTCCCGTGTCTAAGACGAATCTAGTGCCCCCTGTCTGCTGCAGACCTTAATTATCACACAGAGTGATTCCCGAAACCACAAAAAGGATCCCTTTGTAAACAGGCGGAATCTCCGGGCTATTAAATCATTTAACAGAAAAATAAAAAAAAATAAAACACTTTTGTCGACTCTTCGCAGAACACTTTTTCTCTCAGAAAGATCCCTTTAAGAAAATTCACCAAGAGGAAGAGAGGTCAACACCCTTCACTTCTCATTAGAGTCGACACTTCCTCAGCCCATGGAAAAAGTCTAAACCCGACAATGAGTTTTAAATATTGTGTATAATAATATAGATTACAGTGATTTGTGTTGATTCTATTAAACATAAAAATTTAAAAAACTCTTACTTTTCTTTTATATCTTTAAACAGTTTTAAACATTTTTTTAAACAAACAGTTTAAAAAAAAATTCTTATTTTCTTTTATATCTTTAAACAGTTTTAAAATTTTTTTCTTATGTTTAAAGCGGTTGTTTAAAAAGTGAAGTATTTGATTTAATTGTCCGATTCAAACTATCAAATATTTTTAAAAGCTTTCAATCTTAAAAAAGCTAATTTATAAATTAATATTTCATGGCAAAATAATCCTGTTTCTTTCTACTTGATATATATAACAACATTTACACATCTTTTCATTTCTTACATTTACATTTCTTTGTAATGTTATTTCATAAAAATGTTTTTATTCATATATTTAATTAATGGTCCCAAAATTTATAAAAAGTACTTCATGAATAACATCAATATTTTATTAAATTTTGTTGTGTAAAAAATTATTTGTTACGCAAATTCTTAAAAACACAAATCCTTAACAGAGACTTTTTTTT
Organism: Caerostris extrusa; assembly: GCA_021605095.1. Classification (NCBI taxonomy): domain Eukaryota; kingdom Metazoa; phylum Arthropoda; class Arachnida; order Araneae; family Araneidae; genus Caerostris; species Caerostris extrusa. The sequence goes on from BPLR01002582.1 coordinate 45,033, forward strand.
TTTTTCTCAATAAAATGTTAAAAATTTAATTTTAAAGATGCATTATTTTACAAGATGCATAAAAATGATAAAGCAACAGATCAATAGATTCAATGTTCTTGATAAAGTTATTTTGTCTTTTATCATGAATTAAATTACACAGAAGCACAGCTGTTGTTCCTAAATGTTAACAAAATGAATTTCATGGAATAGAAATCACTGAATATCCCTATTCTTCTATTGTGCTTTGAATCTTTATATCTATTGAACTGGAATGGCTAATATGAGAATGTTTTCGACTCTCATTCTTTGTTGTTCACAATAATAAAATAATAACGCAGCAATTCTAAGAAATGCATTTATTGTTTGAAGCAAAAAAATTAGTCTTTCATTGTACTTGAAAATACATTTACATCAGTTCGTTTCTTAATAAATGGTATCGTTTTAATGACTTCATCGTTCATTATTATAAGTAAATGAAAGCCATTTCTGGAAACATCTAAATAATTTAAGTTTGGCATTAAAGGAAGCTGCATATATTTTTTTTTGTTATCTATGAATAGTTTTAATTAGCAATGCAGATTTTGAATATAACTTCATGACAATCAGGACACACAATTAATTTTAATCAAGTTTTTTTTATATATATATAAATTTAATATTGTATTATTGTTTAGATATAATTATTTTTCACTTTCAAGATTAATTTTAATGATTAATCAAATAATTTAAACAATTAAATAGAAAAATTTAGTTCTCATTTATATAATTCCTTCCTAACCACTGGAAAGAAAAAAATTTATAGTTTTATAAAATAATCATGCAAATAATATGCTTGTAGTTAATAATATTATATATTATACTTAATATACATGAAAATTTAAAAATTAAACTTGTTTTAAAAAATATATAAAAACATTTTCTTTTAAGAACAACATAAATTTTGATGAAATTATAATAACTTTAATTTATAAAATTACTCCAGGAATAAAGTCAATATTTAATTAAGTTTTGTTATGTACAAAAATTATTTGTTATGCAATTTGCCAAAAATACAAATCCTTTACCAGGGATTCTTTTTTTTTCTGAATAAAATGCCAAAAAATTTAATTTTAAAGATACATTATCTAAAAGATGCATAAAAAAGATAAAGCAACAGATCAATATATGATAAAGATATTTTGGCTTTTATCAGAATTAAATTACACAGAAACACAGCTGTTGTTCCTAAATGTTAACGAAATGAATTTCGTGGCATAGAAATCATTGAGCATCTCTATTCTTCTATTGTGCTTTAAATCTCTATATCTATTGAACTGGAATGCTTAATATGAGCTTGTTTTCGGCTCACATTCTTTGTTGTTCGCAATAATAAAAGAATAACCCAGCAATTCTAAAGAAATGAATTTATTGTTTGTAGAAAAAAAATTAGTCTTTCATTGTGTTTGAAAATACATTTGCATGGGTTTGGCTTAAATTCTCAGCTTACATCACTTTTCTTAATAAATGTTATCTTTTTAATGACTTCAACGTTCCTTATTATAAGTAAATCAAAGCCATTTTTGAAAATATCTAAATAAATTAAGTTTGTCATTAAAGGAAGTTGCATGTATATTTTTTTCTTATCTAGGAATAGTTTTAATTAGCAATGCAGTTTTTTTTTGAATCTAGTTTAATGAGAATTAGGAAACAAAATTAATTTTAATCTAGCTTTTATATAATATAAAAATTTTAATACTGTGTTATTGTTTAGGTACAAGTATTTTACCCTTTCAAGATTCATTTTAATGTTTAATCAAATCATTTGAACAATTAAATAGAAAAATTTCGTTCTCATTTATATAATTCCTTTCAAACCATTGGAAAGATAAAGATAAGATAAATTTTATAAAATAATCATGGAATTATTATGCTTATTGTTAACAATATTAAATAATAATATACAGGAGAAGTTTAATTTTCGGCATTAAATTGTTTTAAAAATTACGTAAAAAAACGTTTTCTTTTAAAAAATGACATAAATGTATGCATAATAGTTATTGTAATTTCAGCAAAAATTACAATAACTTCAATTTTACGTTAAACTTGTTCTGTTTTATGTTGTTATCTGTATATTCTTCTTTTTACGTTTACTAGCATATCAATAATATATTATAGGCCAGCAAAGATTGTCAAAGATATGGCAGAATTTATTTAAGAACAGCAACTGTTCACAAGGAGTTCGTCGCAACTTTCACATGTTAATGTTCTCTGTTGTAAAATTGCTAGAGGAATTGATTCCGATAAGCTTTTTACTTAAAGATAAAAATTACTTGTTTGAAAACTGTATTTGTTATATATAAATGTATTGTACGATTAAAATTACTATGATCAATAATTTGTTCAAACACTGCAAATAACTCACATTGAAATCAGCACTTTTCTTGTTGATAGCATCATTTGATCCATCAACATTGTTGCATAAACTCATACATGAATATATTAAACTGCACACAATCATACATCACAATCACAACATACTGCACACAATCATACATGAATATATTAAATTAGATGCTCTTAAATTACATCATACAATCGGTATAGTTATTGTAATAAGGTGAGTAAATGAAATAATTATGGACATTTTTCATGTGTGTTATATCAGTTTAACTAATTATGTGATTATTTTGAAAGAATAAATAATTTCTATGAAATCTCTATAACATCAATATTTAATTAAATTTTATTGTGTACAAAAAATATTTGTTACGCTTTTTCTTAAAAATATAAATCCTTAACCGGACTCTTTTTTTCTGAATAAAATGTCAAAAATTTAATTTCAAAGAAACATTATTTTAAAAGATGCATAAAAAAAAGATATAAAGCAACAGATCAATAGATGATAAAGATATTTTGGCTTTTATCAGGAATTAAATTACACAGAAACACAGCTGTTGTTCCTAAATGTTAACGAAATGAATTTCATCGCATAGAAATCATTGAGCATCTCTATTCTTCTATTGTGATTTAAATCTCTATATCTATTGAACTGGAATGCTTAATATGAGCTTGTTTTCGGCTCACATTCTTTGTTGTTCGCAATAATAAAGAATAACCCAGCAATTCTAAAGAAATGAATTTATTGTTTGTAGAAAAAAAAAAAAATTAGTCTTTCATTGTGTTTGAAAATACATTTGCATGGGTTTGGCTTAAATTCTCAGCTTACATCACTTTTCTTAATAAATGTTATCTTTTTAATGACTTCAACGTTCCTTATTATAAGTAAATCAAAGCCATTTTTGAAAATATCTAAATAAATTAAGTTTGTCATTAAAGGAAGTTGCATATATTTTTTTTTCTTTTCTAGGAATAGTTTTAATTAGCAATGCAGTTTTTGAATCTAGCTTAATGAGCAATTAGGAGACAAAATTAATTTTAATCTAGCTTTTATATAATATAAAAATTTTAATACTGTGTTATTGTTTAGGTACAAGTATTTTACCCTTTCAAGATTCATTTTAATGTTTAAAAAATTATTTGAACAATTAAATAGAAAAATTTCGTTCTCATTTATATAATTCCTTCCAAACCATTGGAAAGATAAAGATAAGATAAATTTTATAAAATAATCATGGAATTATTATGCTTATTGTTAACAATATTAAATAATAATATACAGGAGAAATTAATTTTCGGTTCTAAATTGTTTTAAAAATTACGTAAAAAAAACTTTTCTTTTTAAAAAAATGACATAAATGTATGCATAATAGTTATTGTAATTTCAGCAAAATTACAATAAATTCAATTACGTTAAACTTGTTCTGTTTTATGTTTTTATCTGTATATTCTTTTTTTACGTTTACTAGCATATCAATAATATATTATAGGCCAGCAAAGATTGTCAAAGATATGGCAGAATTTATTTAAGAACAGCAACTGTTCACAAGAGGTTCGTCATTTCACATGTTAATGTTCTCTGTTGTAAAATAGCTAGAGGAATTGATTCCGATAAGTTTTTACTTTAAAGATAAAAATTACTTGTTTGAAAACTGTATTTGTTATATAAATGTATTGTCATGATTAAAATTACTGTGATCAATAATTTTTCAAACACTGCAAAATAACTCACATTGAAACTGCACTTTTCTTGTTGATAGCATCATTTGATCCATCAACATTGTTGCATAAACTCATACAAATATATTAAACTGCACACAATCATACATCACAATCACAACATATTCCAAAATCATAGTCGAATATATTAAATTAGATGCTTTTTAATTACATCATATAGTTAATACAGTTATTGGAAAAAGGAAATATTTAAAAAGAAGATTGGTTATAAATGTATTTTATGTACATAGTATCGGTTTAACAATTTATGTGATTATTTGAAAAAAAATAAATATAAATTCCTATGAAATCTAGAATATATTGTTTTTAAACACTGTTTATTAATGAATTTTGATAATACTAATATATTTTATGGTAAGAAGCCTAATAACTTTTTTTTTCTTATTCAATCTATACTGTTATTCAAGTTATTTTCCTAAAATGGAATTGTATAAATTATTTTTTATGTATTCCTTTTGTTATTTTATGAGAAAAAAAGGTAAAAACAAATTCCTTTGAGGCTGATTCGAGGCCATTTCAAATTAATACAAATAATATTTTTATATTTTCAAAAATATATAAATAGCATTTGAGATTTTGTTTACATCAATTCTTATCTTGTACTAGTTTTATTTATTTATTTTAATCAAAAAATTCCTTTAAAGCTTCTGGAAAAAACTTAAATTCTTTTCTTTATATAAAATAATATTTTACGTTAGTTAAATTAAACAATTGTAAAACCTAATAATTTATTATTAGGTTTACAATTGTTTAATTTAATTAGAAGGAGATAAAAATAAATAAGAGACAATGTATATATATATATATATATATATTAGTTTATATAATAGGTTAGTTTTTTTGTTGGTTTTGTTATTAATTATCAATTTATTTTCTTTCTTATGTAGTGTAATTTAAACGAAATATTAAGATATCCTTTAACAAATTGGCAATTATCCTGAAAAAAAAATTATTTGATGTTAATTAATATAGAATATATATTTAAAATTGACCAATAAAAATAGCAAACATCATAATTATATTTTTTTATTAAATTCTAAATTTGAAAATTGTACAAAAATATACTGACGTTTTAAATAATATTGTATTTGTACGTTCTATTAAATGTGTTATTTGTTTGAATATATTACTTTTTTAATAACTGATTGCATTTGATTGAAATTTATCAGCAATCTTTTAAGATGACATATTTATTAATTTTATAAAATTGATTTAAAAGATATATGGTAATTAAAAAAAATAGAAAACATTTATAAAATTATAATTAATAAATAAACAATATTTCATCTTCATTAATACATAAAGAAATCAATAAGGAAGCTGCTATTTTTTCTTAAAATTGTTAAATACGAAATACATACAATGAAGATATTATTAATCTACTGATGAACTTTAATACTATCATTAAAAGCAATTAAATTTTGAAGTACCTCTCTTCTAACGCTTTAACACTGGCAGTTACATCAATCAAATAAAATAAGACTTCAAAGAAATTGTACAATTTTTTACACTTCACCGCAATACGCAGCATCCCTACGAAATCTTCAAAAAAAAAAACCTTTATGTTGCATTGTTTCCATTCATCAATCTTACTTATATTAATTACTCTTCAATATCTGAGAGCAAGACTTCCGGCGCTAATGTATTTGAGACCAACTGCAGAAATGAGAGAATTAGTGTTTGCCGAGCGAAGCATTATTGGGAAAAGCTCAGCTGTTATTATTGCTCGATTTCTTCAACACAGCAGAGGCGGCACGTTATACCCCGGCAACAAGTGGAGGGAAAAAATAAATGAATGTGTAGGGCGAGATTGCTTTTGTATTTGACACGGATCGTTTTCTTGATATTAAGCATGGTTGCCGGGATATATTGTTTTTGGAAGTTAATATAGTTGCCATATAATATATCTGGAATATATGATTTTATATATATATATATATATATATATATATTATATATACATCAATTTTAGTGTAGCTATGGATGTTTTTAAATGAATTGATTCACAAATAATTTCTCAGAACATTTTTGTCCACATTAATAAATAAATATTTTAAGATGTTAATAGAATATTTTATAATAGAATATTTGATAATACTAACATTTGATAATATTAATATTTTTATAATAGAATATTTGATAATATTAACATTTGCTAATACTAATATTTTATAATAGAATATTTGATAATAGTAGCATTTGATAATAGTAGCATTTGATAATACTAATATTTGATAATACTAATATTTGATATTATGATATTTGATTTGATTAAATATTTATTTCGGAATGTTACATACAGATTGCTTTACTGAAACATAAGGAATGGAATTGATTGAAATTTTTCAGCATTATATTGTGTCTGAATTTAAATTGACAAACTTTTTAAATTTATAAAATTTACTTAAAAATGTATATGATAATTAAAAACATTTCAAACATTTTATAAAATAAAATTAATAAAAAAAATCAGTATTTCGTCTTCATTAATACATAAAGAAATCAATAAGGAAACTGACATTTTTTCTTAAAATTGTTAAATATGAAATGCATACACAGGAGATTTTATTAATCCACTGATGATCTCTAACGCTATCATTAAAAGCAATTAAATTTGAAGTATCTCTCTTCTCGCACTTTAACACTGTCAGTTACATCAATCAAACAAATAAGACTTTAAAGAAATTATACAATTTTCACACTTCACCGTAATAAGATGCATCCTTAACGAAATCTCCCCAAAAAAAAAAAAAACATTCTATTGCATTGTTTCTATTCATCAATCTTACTTAAATGACTCTTCCAATATCTGAGAGCAAGGGCCCCGGCCTGATGTATTTGAGACTAACTGCAGAAATGAGAGAATTACTGTTGCCGAGCGAAGCATTATCGGGAAAAGCTCAGCTGTTATTGCTCGATTTCTTCAACACAGCAGAGGCGGCACGGTACAGCCCGGCAACATGTGGAGGGAAAAAAAATAAATGAATGTGACAATGAAGATTGCTTTTGCATTTGACACGGATCGTTTTCTTGATATTAAGCCTGGGTGCCGTGATATGTTGTTTTAGTAGTTAATATAGCCATATATATACATCATTTTTTGTGTAACCATGGAAGTTTATAAATGAAGTGATTCTTAAGTAATTTTTAAGAATACTTTTGTCCACATTAATAAAAATTTTCAATAGTTAATAGAATATTTGAATGAAATGTTTATTTCTGAATGTTACATAAAAAATTCTTTAATGAAACATGATAAATGTGAAAATTGATTCTAAATAGTAATATTTATGCGTATAATCAAGTTTTATATGCAAATTAGTTATGCAAGGAACATCAAATGTTTGTATTTACAATAAATTCAAACTTCGAACTAAGTATCAAAGTAGTGCTGTGAAATTAATATATATTGATATATAATAGTGTAATTTGTGTGAAAAATTAAGGTATCTGTTAATAAACTTCAAATTATTCAAAAAGATTATTTGAAGTTAAACATATTATTATAGAATCTAAAATTAAAAATAAGTAAGAAATACCAAACATCATCTTCAATAAATATATACTTTAAATTCTAAAAATAAAATGGACTAATATTTTGAGAATTGAACAAAAATGTATTTACCCTTTAAATTAATATTATTTTTAAACTTTCAATTAAATGTGTTATTGGTTTATTACATAATTTTTAATAACTGATTGGATTTGATTGAAACTTTTCAGCAATCTAAATAAAATGACATATTTATTAATTTTACAAAATTTACTAATAGAAAATATATGATAATTAGAAAAATTGAGAGCATTTTACAAAATCGTAATTAAATAATAATCAATATTTTCTCTTCATAATACACAAAGAAATCAATAATAAATCTGACATATTTTTCTTAAAACTGTTAAATACGAAATATATACACAGAAGATTTCATTAATATACTAATGATCTTTAATACTATCATTAAAAACAATTAAATTTCGAAGTATATCTCTTCACACGCTTTAACACTGACAGTTACATCCATCAAATTAAAATAAGACTTCAAAGAAATTGTACAATTTTTACACTTCACCGCAATACGCAGCATCCCAACGAAATCTTAAACAAAAAAAAAGCATTCTATTGCATTGTTTCTATTCATCAATCTTACTTAAATGACTCTTCCAATATCTGAGAGCAAGGGTCCCGACCCTAATGTATTTTAGACTAACTGCAGAAATGAGAGAATTAGTGTTGCCGAGCGAAGCATTATTGGGAAAAGCTCAGCTGTTATTATTGCTCGATTTCTTCAACACTGCAAAGGCGGCACGTTATATCCCGGCAACATGTGGAGGGAAAAAATAAATGAATGTGTCTCGCAAATTGCTTTTGTATTTGACACACATCGTTTTCTTGATATTATGCATGGTTGCCGCGACAAACTGTTTTATAAGTTAATATAGTAGTCATATATATACATTAATTTTTGTGTAGCCATGGATGTTTATAAATGAATTGATTCATAAATAATTTCCCAGAATACTTTTGTACACATTAATAAATATTTTAAAATGTTATACAATATTTGATAATACTAATATCTGATAGTAGAATATTTGTTATTACTAATATTTGATAATAGAATATTTGATAATACTAATATTTGATAACAGAATATTTGATAATACTAATATTTGATAATAAACATTTGATAATACTAATATTTGATAATAGAATATTTGAAAATACTAACATTTGATAATAGAATATTTGAAAATACTAATATTTGATAATAGAATATTTGATTTAATGAAATATTTATTTCTGAATGTTACATAAAGATTGCTTTACCGAAATATAAAGGAATGGATTAAATTAAAACTTTTCAGCATTCTATTGTATCTCAATTTAAATTGACATAATTATTTACTTTAGAAAATTTACTTATAAAATAATATATGATAATTTCAAAAAAAAAAAAAATAGAAAACATTTCATTAAAGCGTAATTAGTAAACAATCAATATTTTCTCTTCATTAATACATAAATAAATCAATAAAGAAGACTTTTTCCTTAAAACTGTAAATTACGAAATATGTAACAGAATATTTCATTAATCTACTGATGATCTTTAATACTATCATTAAAAGCAATTATATTTTGAAGTGTAAGTCTTCTCACGTTTTAATATCGGCAGTTACATTAATCAAATAAAATATGACTTCATAGAAATTGTACAATTTTTACACTTCACCGCAATAAGCAGCATCCATAACGAAATCTTCCACAAAAAAAAAGGCATTCTATTGCATTGTTTCTATTCATCAATCTTACTTAAATGACTCTTCCAATATCTGAGAGCAAGAGCCACGGCCCCAATGTATTTGAGACTAACTGCAGAAATGAGAGAATTAGAGTTGCCGAGCGAAGCATTATTGGGAAAAAGCTCAGCTGTTATTATTGCTGGATTTCTTCAACACAGCAGAGGCGGTACGTTATACTCCGGCAACATGTGGAGGGAAAAAATAAATGAATGTAGGCCGAGATTGCTTTTCGTATTTGACACGGATCGTTTTTCTTGATATTAAGCTTGTTTGCCGGGATATACTGTTTTGGAAGTTTATATAGTAGCCATATATATACATATATATATATATATATATATATATATATATATATATGCAACAGTTTTGTGGCCATGGATGTTTATAAATGAATCGATTCATAAACAATTTCACAAAACTGTTTTGCCCACATTAATAAATATTTTAAAATGTTAATGCAATATTGATAATAATAATATGTAAAAAATGGAATATTTGATTTTTTTAAATATTTATTTCAGAAGGTTATATTATGAATGCTTTTTTAATGAAACAGAATGAATGTGAAAATTGATTATAAGTATATTAACATTTTAAAGTAATATTGTATTTCATCGTTCTATTAAATGTGTTATTTATTTGAATATATATTTTTTAATAACCGACAGTACTTGATTGAAATTTTTAGCAATTTATTAAAAAAGTCATATTTATTAAGTTTATAAAATTTACTCATAAAAAAAGATATATTATATTTAAAAAAAAAAATTGAAAACATTAAAACACCCTAATTTGGAAAAAAATTCAATATCTTGTCTTCATTAAAGCATAAAGAAATCAATAAGAAAGCAAATTTTTTTTCTTAAAAATGTTAATAACAAAATGTATTCACAGAAGATCTTTTAATCTACCGATAATCTTTAATATCCTTAAAAGCAATTAAATTTGGAAGTATCTTTCTTCTCACACTTTAGCACTGACAGTTACATCTATCAAATTAAATAAGACTTAAAAGAAATTGTACAATTTTTACACTTCACCGCAAAAAGCAGCGTCCTTAACGAAATCTTCCAAAAAAAAGTATTCTATTGCATTGTTTCTATTCATCAATCTTACTTAAATGACTCTTCCAATATCTGAGAGCAAGCGTCCCGGCCCCAATGTATTTGAGACTAACTGCAGAAATGAGAGAATTAGTGTTGCCGAGCAAAGCATTATTGGGAAAAGCTCAGCTGTTATTTTTGCTCGATTTCTTCAACACAGCAAAGGCGGCACGTTATACCCCGGCAACATGTGAAGAGAAAAAAATAAATGAATGTGTAGGCCGAGATTGCTTTTGTATTTGACACGGATCGTTTTCTTCATATTAAGCATGGTTGCTGTGATATGGTGTTTTAGAAGTTAATATAGTAGCCATATATATACATCATATTTGGTGTAGCCATGAATTCATAAATAATTTCTCAGAATATTTTTGTCCAAATTAATCAATACTTTAAGTTTTTAATAGAATATTTGATAATACTAATATTTGATAATAGAATATTTGATTTCATTAAATATTTATTTTTGAATGTTACATAAAGAGTGCTTTTTAATGAAACATAATGAATGTGAAAATTGATTATAAGTATGTTAACAGTTTAAAGTAATATTATTTTATACGGTTTTTAAATGTGTTATTTATTTAAATACATATTATTTTTAATAACTGATTTTGGATTTAATTGTAATATTTTAGCAATATATTGAAAAGTACATTTCTATTATTTTTTTTAAATATACTTAAAAACAAATATATTTTAATTAAACAAAATGGAAAACTATTTTATAAAAAGCATAATTAATAAAATAAATCGATATTTATTCGTCATTGATACATCAAAAATTCAATAAGGAAGCTGACATTTGTTTCTTAAAACTATTAATCACGAAATATATGCACAGGCGATTTTATTTATCTACTGATGATCTTTAATACTCTCATTAAAAGCAATTACATTTTGAAGTATCAATCTTCTAACTCTTTAACACTGGCAGTTACATTAATCAAATAAAAATAAGACTTCAAAGAAATTGTACAATTTTTACACTTCACCGCAAAAAGCAGCATCCTAACGAAATCTTCCACAAATAAAAAGCATTATATAGCATTGTTTCCATTCATCAATCTTACTTAAATGACTCTTCCAATATCTCAGAGCAAGGGTCCCGGCCCTAATGTATTTGAGACTAACTGCAGAAATGAGAGAATTACTGTTGCCGAGCGAAGACATTATTGGGAAAAGCTCAGCTGTTATTATTGCTCGATTTCTTCAACACAGCAAAGGCGGCACGTTATACCCCGGCAACATGTGGAGGGAAAAAATAAACGAATGTGTAGGGCGAGATTGCTTTTGTATTTGACACGGATCGTTTTCTTGATATTAAGCATGGTTGCAGTGATATACAGTTTTAGATGTTCACATAGTAGCCATATATACAGATCAATTTTTGGGGGTGGCCTTGGATGTTTATAAATGAAATGATTCATAAATAATTTTTCAGAATACTTTTGCCCACAATAATAAATATATTAAGATGTTAATAGAATATTTGGTAATGGAATATTTCATTAAATATTTATTTCTGAATGTTGTATAAAGAGTGCTTTAATGGAACATGTAGAATGTGAAAATTGGATATACATAATTATAAAATTTTATACACATTAATAAACTACTAATTTTCCTGAAAAAATTATTTGATGTTAAATATATAATATAGAGTATATATTTAATAAATAATAATGCATAAAATAAAAATATCTATTTAATATATATTCTTTAGTAAATATTAATATAGAATATATAATTAAAAATGAACAAGAAAATAGCAAAAATTATCATTATATTTTTTGCTGAATTCTAAAAAAAAAAAAAATAACTATTTTTTAAAATTTCATAGAAATATATTAACAGTTTAAAGTAATATTATTTTTCAATGTTCTATTAAATGTGTCATTTGTTTGAATATATCGTTTTTAATAACTGTTTGTATTTGATTGAAATTTTTCAGCAATCTATTTTAAACGACATATTTATTAATTGTATAAAATATACTCTTAAAAAGATGTGATAATTAAAAATTGGAAATTATTTTAAAAGCCTAATTAATATAAAATCAATATTTTCTCTTTATTAATACATAAAGAAATCATTAAAAAAAAAGCTGAAAATTTTCTTATAACAGTTAATTACAAAATACATACACAAAATTCATTAATCTACTGATGATCTTTTATACTATCATTAAATACAATTAAATTTTTGAAGTGTATCTCTTCTCGTGCTTTAACACTGACAGTTACAATAATCAAATAAAATAAGACTTTTCAAACAAATTGTACAATTTTTACACTTCATCGCAATAACCAGCATCCTAACGAAATATTGTACAAAAAAAAAGCATTTTATTGCATTGTTTCTATTCATCAATCTTACTTAAATTACTCTTCCAATATCTGAGAGCAAGGACCCTGGCCCTAATGCATTTGAGACTAACTGCAGAAATGAGAGAATTACGAAGCATTATTGGGAAAAGCTCAGCGGTTATGATTGCTCGATTTCTTCAACACAGCAGAGGCGGCACGTTGTACCGCGGCAACACGTGGAGGGGAAAAAAATAAATGAATGTGTAGGGCGAGATTGCTTTTGTATTTGACACGGATCGTTTTCTTGATATTAAGCATGGTTGCCGTGATATACTGTTTTGGAAGTTAATATAGTAGCCATATATATATATATATATACATCTTTTGGTGTAGCCATAGATGTTTATAAGCTGAACTGATTCATAACTAATTTCTCAGAATACTTTTGTCCACATTAATAAATATTTTAAGATGTTATTAGTTATTTATTATTAGATTATTTGGTAATACTAATATTTAATAATAGAATATTTGATAATATTTATATTTTAATAGAATATTTGATAATATTTATATTTAATAATAGAATATTTGATAATAATAATATTTAATAATAGAATATTAGATTAAATATTTATTTACGTATGTTACATAAATAGAGCCTTAATGAAGCATAATAAATGTGAAAATTGATTATGTGAATTAACAGCGATACCTATAATCATGTTTTATGCAAGTTATTTGACCCATAGAATTTCAAATGTTCATAGAAATTAAAAGTTGAAACCTTGAACTAATTATCAAAGCAGTGGTGCTAAAATTGATATATATAAAGTCATTTAGAAATTTACATAGATTCTTTAATTTATATTGAAAAATATTTAATATCATTTTTGCAGTGTACAAGTTGGACAACCAGATTGTAACCGTTTGTGGTTAGGTCGAGATAATTGAGGCACAGTTTGGATATTTCACAGCTTTATTTATAAATGGTTATATTTATATTTATATTTATAAATGGATGAATACTACACAGATACAATTAGATACCTACAATATTAAACACATTTAAAGATATATAATTATATATTCAAAGACTTCGAAGAAATTGTACAATTTTACACTTCACCGCAATAAATAGCATCCTAACGAAATATTCCACAAAGAAAAAGCATTCTATAGCATTGTTTCCATTCATCAATCTTACTTAAATTACTCTTCCAATATCTAAGAGCAAGGGTCCCGGCCCTAATATATTTGAGACTAACTACAGAAATGAGAGAATTAGTGTTGCCGAGCGAAGCATTATTGGGAAAAGCTCAGCTGTTATTATTGCTCGATTTTTTCAACACACCAAAGGCGGCACGTTATACCGCGGCAACATGTGGAGGAAAAAAAATAAATGAACGTGTAGGGCGAGATTGCTTTTGTATTTGACACGGATCGTTTTCTTGATATCAAACATGGTTGCCGTGATATACTGTTTTAGAAGTTAATATAGTAGCCCTATATGCATCAATTTTTGTTGTAGCCATGGATGTTTATAAAGGAATGGTTTCATAAATAACTTCTTAGACACTTTTTGCCCACATTAGTAAATAATTTAAGTTTTTAATAGAATATTTGTTAATACTAATATGTGATAATAGAATATTTAATAGTATTAATATTTGACAATTGAATATTTGAGAATATAATATTTGATAATAAAAATATTTTATAATAGAATATTTGATAACAATAATATTTGTAATAGAACATTTGAAAATAAAAATATTTGATAATAAAAATATTTTATAATAGAATATTTGATAACAATAATAATAATAGAATATTTGATAATAAAAATATTTGATAATATAATATTATATATGATTAAATATTTATTTCTGAATGTTGTCTAAAGAATGCTTTAATGAAACATAATGAATGATAAAAATTGATGATAGGTATAATAATATTTTAAAAAGTAACATTATTTTTTAACGTCCTATTAAATGTGTTTTCTATTTGAATATATTACTTTTAATAACTAATTGGATTTAATTGAAATATTTTAGCAATTTAAAAAAGACATATTTATTAATTTTATAAAATGTACTTATAATCAAAAAGAAGATAATTCAAAGAAATGAAACCCATTTTATCAAAGCATAATTAATAAAAAAAATCTGTATTTTATATACATTAATGCATAAAGAAATCAATAAGACACTCTCAATTGTTTTTAAAACAGTTAAATACGAAATACACACATACAGATTTCATTAATCTACTGATTATCTTTAACACTATCATTAAAAGTAATTAAATTTTTGAAGTATCATTCTTCTCACGCTTTAGAAGTGACAGTTGCATCAATCAAATTAAGCAAGACTTTGAAAAAAATTTTACAATTTTTACACTTCACCATAATAAGCAGCATCCCAACGAAATCTTTCACAAAAAAAAAGGCATTCTATTGCATTGTTTCCATTCATCAATCTTACTTAAATGATTCTTCCAATATCTAAGAGCAAGGGGCCCGGTCTAATGTATTTAGACTAACTGCAGAAATGAGAGAATTAGTGTTTGCCAAGCGAAGCATTATTGGGAAAAGCTCAGCTGTTATTATTGCTCGATTTCTTCAACACAGCAGAGACGGCACGTTATACCGCGGCAACATGTGGTGGGAAAAAAAATAAATGAACGTTTAGGTCGAGATTGCTTTTGTATTTGACACGTATCGTTTTCTTGATATTAAGCATGGTCGCCGTGATATACTGTTTTAGAAGTTAATATCGTAGCCATATATATATATACTACAATTGCGGTGTAGCCATGGATTCTTAAATAATTTCTCAAGATACTTTTGTCCAAATTAATAAATAATTCAAGTTGTTAATAGCATATATTTGAAAAAAATATTTCATTTGATTAAATATATATTTCTGAATGTTATGCAAGGAATAGTGTAATGAATCATAATGAATGTGAATGTGAATTATAAGTATATTAATATTTTAGAGTAATATTATTTTTCGACGTTTATTAAATATGTTATTTATTTTAATATATTACTTTTAATAACTGATGTGATTTAATTGAAATAATTTAGCAATCTATTTAAAAGACCGTATTTATTAAATTTATAAAATATACTAAAAACAAACATATGAGGATTTTTAAAAAATGGAAAACAATTTATAAAAGCATAATTAATAAAAAAATCAATATTTTTATCTTTTAGCTTATTAAGAAATCAATAATACAGCTGACAATATTTTCTTAAAACTGTTAATTACGAAAAAACATCGATGATTTTATTAATCCAGTGATGACATTTAATACTACCATTAAAAGCAATTAAATTTTTAAGTATCACTCTTCTCACGCTTTAACACTGACAGTTACATAAGAAAGTAAATCAAAAAGACTTCAAAGAAATTGTACAATTTTTACACTTCACTGTAATAAGCAGCATCCTTAACGAAATCTTCCACTAAAAAAAGGCATTCTATTGCATTGTTTCCATTCATCAATCTTACTTAAATTACTCTTCCAATATCTAACAGTAAGGGTCCCGGCCTAATGTATTTGAGACTAATTGCAGAAATGAGAGAATTACGAAGCATTATTGGGAAAAGGTTGCCGAGCGAAGCATTATTGGGGAAAAGCTAAGCTTTTTTATTGCTCGTTTTCTTCAACACGTGATATACTGTTTTGGAAAAGGCGGCACGATATACCCCGGCAACACATGGAGGATTAAAAAAATAAATGAATGAATGTGTAGACCGAGTGTGTATATAATATTTATTTATGTATGTTACATAAATAGAGCTTTAATGAAGCATAATAAATGTGAAAATTGATTATGTGAATTAACAGCGATACCTATAATCATGTTTTATGCAAGTTATTTGGCCCACAGAATTTCAAAGTTCATAGAAATTAAAAGTTGAAACTTTGAACTAATTATCAAAGCAGTGGTGTTAAATTGATATATATAAAGTCATTTAGAAATTTACACAGTTTCTTTAATTTATATTGAAAAATATTTAATATCATTTTTATAGTGTACACGTTGGACAACCAGATTGTAACCGTTTCTGGTTAGGTCGAGATAATTGAGGCACAGGTTGGATATTTCACAACTTTATTTATGTATGGTTATATTTATATTTATATTTATAAATGGATGCCCACTACACAGGTACATTTAGATACTTTACAATATTCAACACATTTAAATATATATAATTATAGATTCAAAGACTTCTAAGAAATTGTACAATTTTACACTTCACCGCAATAAATAGCATCCTAACGAAATATTCCACAAAAAAAGCATTCTATTGCATTGTTTCCATTCATCAAACTTACATAAATTACTCTTCCAATATCTAAGAGCAAGGGTCCCGGCCCTAATGTATTTGAGACTAACTGCAGAAATGAGAGAATTAGTGTTTGCCGAGCGAAGCATTATTGGGAAAAGCTCAGCTGTTATTATTGCTCGATTTCTTCAACACAGCAAAGGCGGCACGGTATACCCCGGCAACAAGTGGAGGGAAAAAATAAATGAATGTGTAGGCCGAGATTGCTTTTGTATTTGACACGGATCGGTTTTCTTGATATTAAGCATGGTTGCCGTGATATACTGTTTTTAGAAGTTGATATAGTAGACATATATGCATCAATTTTTTATTGTAGCCATGGATGTTTATAAATGAATGGGCTCATAAATAACTTCTTAGACACTTTTGCCCTTATTAATAAAGAATTTAAGTTGTTAATAGAATATCTGATAATATAATATATGATAATAGGTTATTTGATAATACTAATATGTGATAATAGAATATTTAATAGTACTAATATTTGATAATTGAATATTTGGGAATATAATATTTGATAATAAAAAATATTTTATAATAGAATATTTGATAATATAATATTTGTTAGATATTTGATTAAATATTTATTTATTTCTGAATGTTGTCTTAAGAATCTTTAATGAAACATAATGAATGATAAAGTTGATGATAAGTATAATAACATTTTAAAGTAACATTATTTTTTAACGTCCTATTAAATGTATTATCTATTTGAATATATTACATTTAATAACTAATTGAATTTAATTGAAATATTTTAGAAATTTAAAAAAGACATATTTGTTAATTTTATAAAATGTACTTATAATCAAAAAAGAAGATAATTCAAAGAAATGAAACACATTTTATCAAAGCATAATTAATAAAAATTCAATATTTTATCTACATTAATGCATAAAGAAATCAATAAGGACACTGACAAATTTTTCTTAAAACAGTTAAATACGAAATACATACATACAAATTTCATTAATCTACTGATGATCTTTAATACTATCATTAAAGGCAATTAAATTTTTAAGTATCTTTCTTCTCACGCTTTAAAAGTGACAGTTGCATCAATCAAGTAAAACAAGACTTTGAAATAAATTGTACACACTTCACCTTAATAAGCAGCATCCCAACGAAATCTTTCACAAAAAAGGCATTCTATTGCATTGTTTCTATTCATCAATCTTACTTAAATGACTCTTCCAATATCTAAGATCAAGGGGCCTGGACCTAATGTATTTGAGACTAACTGCAGAAATGAGAGAATTACTGTTGCCGAGCGAAGCATTATTGGGAAAAGCTCAGTTGTTATTATTGCTCGATTTCTTCAACACAGCAGAGGCGGCACGTTATACCCCGGCAACATGTGGTGGGAAAAAAAAAATAAATGAACGCGTAGGGCGAGATTGCTTTTGTATTTGACACGGATCGTTTTTGATATTAAGCATGGTTGCTGTGATATACTGTTTTAGAAGTTAATGTAGTAGCCATATATATATATACAACAATTTTGGTGTAGTCATGGATTCTTAAATAATTTCTCAGAATACTTTTGTCAAATTAATAAATAATTCAAGTTGTTAATAGAATATTTGAAAAAAAATATTTCATTTGATTAAATATTTATTTCTGAATGTTATATAAAGAATAGTATAATGAATCATAATTAATGTGAAAGTTGATTATAAGTATATTAACATTCTAAAGTAATATTATTTTCCAACGTTTATTAAATGTGTTATTTATTTTTAATATATTACTTTTAATAACAGATTGGATTTAATTGAAATATTTTAGGAATCTATTTAAAAAGGACATATTTATTAATTTCATAACATGTAATTATAAACAAATTTATGTTAGTTAATGAAATGGAAAACCTTTTATAATAGCATAATTAATGAAAAAATCATTATTTTTATTCATTAATACAATCAATAAGGAAGCTGATATTTTTGACTTAAAAATGTAAATTAAGAAATATATACACAGAAGATTTTATTAATCTACTGATGATCTTCAATACTGTCATTAAAAACAATTAAATGTTGAAGTACCACTCTTCTCGCACTTTAACAGTGACAGTTTCATTTATCAAATAAAATAAGACTTGAAAAGAAATTGTACAATTTTTACACTTCACCGCAATAAGCAGCATCCCTACGAAATCTTCAAAGAAAAAAACCATTATATTGCATTGTTTCCATTCATCAATCTTACTTAAATTACTCTTCCAATATCTGAGAGCAAGGGTCCCGGCCCTAATGTATTTGAGACTAACTGCAGAAATGAGAGAATTAGTGTTGCCGAGCGTAGCATTATTGGGAAAAGCTCAGCTGTTATTATTGCTCGATTTTATCAACACAGCAGATGCGGTACGGTATACCCCGGCCACATGTGGAGGGGGAAAAATAAATGAATGTGTAGGGTGAGATTGCTTTTATATTTGACACAGATCGTTTTCTTGATATGAAGCAACGTTGACTCGATATACTGTTGTAGAAGTTAATACAGTAATCATGGATGTTTATAAATATATTGATTCATAAATAATTTCTCAGAATACTTTTGTCCACATTAATAAATATTTTAAGATGTTAATAGAATATTTGATTCGATATTTATTTCTGCCTATAATTAGGAATTGAGCGTAAAATATTTGGAAAATATTTATGTCCACAAATTATTGTTGTTTATTTTTAGTTCTAATAAGTAGCTTTAACAATGCACTTAATTATAAAATTTTCTATGCATTATTTATAAAATAAATGTGTAGCATTTATTGTCAGACTTTACGAGAGAATGACTTGTCTATAGTTAGGAACTGCATTGAGAAATATTGTTGAGAATATAATACCTTTACAACCTTAACTCTTACTGTTCTTATAATTCATTTTCAATGATGTATTTTTTTTATTACATATTATAAATAAATATGATAGAAATTTAATTATATATTATGATTTATGAAATAAAATCGTATTGTTAGTATGTATTTAAAAAATTGTAATAATATCAAATCGAAAAAAACAATCACAAAAAAATATTTACTTCATTTAGTATACTGGTGTTTATGTTGATACAATCAAATATTAAAGCAGTAATTGATATTATACGTTACAAAATTTATTACTTAAAGATTATAGATCAATAATTTTATAGATAGATAAATTATTAATATATATATATATATATAAATATATATATATATATATATATATATATATATATATATATATATATATATATATATATATATATATATACATATATATATATATATCTAAAAGAAATATATCTACAGTTCTTAAAATATAATTTAATAGATATATATTCTAAGATAATTTTCTTAAAATATATAATGAAAATTCAATTTAACAAAAATTATTACAAATTCTACGCAATAAAATGTATAAAAAAACTCCAAAATTCTATTACTATTATTCTAATTACCAAAACAGAACATTATAGTAGATGGTTTGGCTGGTTAAAAAGATTTTAAGAAATCTAAAATATATTCTTGAAGAAGCTGTTCGCTTCAGTTTTCAGATAAAACGAAGATATCCCCATACGAGCATATAGTTATCTGTTACTAATATTAAAGTCTGTATTAACATTTTGTGGAAGTTAACTGCTAACCGTTTCAGAGCTTATCTGCTACACTGATGACAAAATTATGTCCTGGAGAGAATCACTGCACTTGACACGACAATAAAAGAATTCTTAAAATCTTTTCCAGATTATTTCAGTTTGGAATGATTTTTCACAAAATCTTCTTCCAACCTATCAAGAACTGCGTTTCCATCTAATATTATTTTTCTTATTTCGCGTTGTTGCTGTTCTTTTTTCCTTGTTCCTCCGTTTCCAGTTAAGGTTGGATAGGCATCTCGCATTGTTATTTGGAAAAGGAAGTATCACCTAGAAATTTCTCGGACCATAAAGCACAGCATTCTCGCAGCCATGCTGAGCGCTTCTGTCTTTTTGCTCCAATACTTCAACTTATTGGGAGGCAGCTCTTACTTAAAGTTGTTCTTCTGTGCTCACTTGAGCGGATTGGAAAAACGAGGATTGGCTCCGAGGCGTAATTTGTCCAGTTCCTTGAGCCCACTTGACAGGAATAGCTTCTGCACTTTGAAAAAGGAAGAATCTTATATATTTATTTTTTTTGCGTGTTTGTATCTTCAAGAAGTTTGAACTTTTTTTTTATTCGCCCAAGCTGCAGGGTGTTTTAGCCAATTTGTTTTCCTGACTCAATTACCTCCACTTCATTAAGTGGGGGTGCTGTTTAAAAAAAGTTCGATGTGCTTGCCTCCGAATGGAAGGCATATTGAATGCTGGTTTGGTTGGTAAGTAGATTGTGAAATTTTCTGCGTCAGAAGTGTTTATTTGTTTGAGGACTGTTTCTTTCCGAAGTGAAGAAATATAATGTGCAGCAATAAAAGTATTTTTTTCAACGAAAGAATAGCTTTCCTATAATTAGAAATTGTATTTGGAAAATATTTATGTCCCGAAAAGTATTATTATTGTTTTTTAGTGTTTATAAGTAGCTTTAATACTGGCCTGAATTGTAAAAGTTTCTGGGCGTTATTTAACAAATAATGTGTATCATTTGTTGTCAGACTATACGAAAGGAAAGTTTGCCCATGATTAGGAATTGTATGTAAAGTGTTTGGAAAATAATTATATCCCACAAAATATTTTTTTTTTTTTAATTCTAATAACTAGCTTCAATAGCGCACGGAATTGTAAAAATTCCTGTGCATTATTTATAAAAAAATTTGTTGCATTTGTTGTCCGACTCACAAAAGAGAAGCTTTCCAATAATTATTCATTCTATACCAGTATGCAGTTATCTATTATTAATAAAAATGTTGGAGATGTATTTAAAATCAGTATTTTCATTGTGTAGAAGTTAATTGTTAACAGTTTCAGAGATTATCTGCTACACTGATAACAAAATTGTGTCCTGGAGAGAATCGCTGCACTTGACACGGCAATAAAAGAAGCACTTTTAAAGATTATTTTAGTTTGGAATGACTTCTCACAAAATCTACTTCCCTTCCAACCTATCAACAACAGCGTTTTCATCGAATATTATTTTTCTTATTTTATGTTGTTGCTGTTGTTCTTTTTCCTTTTTCCTCTGTTTCCATGGTAAAAGTTGGATAGGCATCTCACATTATTTTCGCATGTTATTTGGGAAAGGGAGTATCACCTAGAAATTTTCTCGGACCATAAAGCACAGCATTTTCGCAGCTGTGCTGAGCGCTTCTGTCTTTTTGCTAAAATACTTCAACTTATTAGTAGGCAGCTCTTACTTAAAGTTGTTCTTCTGTGCACACTTGAGCGGATTGGAAAAACGAGGATTGGCTCCGAGGCGTAATTTGTCCAGTTCCTTGAGCCTACTTGACAGGAATAGCTTCTGCACTTTGAAAAAGGGAAGAATCTTATATATTTTTTGTGTTTGTTTGTATCTTCAAGAACTTCGCACTTTTTTTCTTTATTCACTCAAGCTGCAGGGTGTTTTAGCCAATTTGTTTTCCTGACTCAATTACCTCCACTTCATTAAATGGGGTACTGTTTAAAAAAAGTTCGATGGGCTTGCCTCCGAATGGAAATGATATTGAATGTTGATTTGGTTGGTAAAGTAGATTGTGGAATTTTCTGCGTGAGAAGTATTTATTTGTTGACGACTGTTTCTTTCCGAAGTAGAAAAATATAATGTGCAGCAATTAACGTATTTTTTTTTTTTCTACGAAAAAATAGTTTGCCAATAATTAGGAATTGTATGTAAAGTATTATAAGTAAAGGAAACAGTTTTGTAAAAATAAGTAAATATAAAGAAAAATATTTATGCCCACAAATTGTTTTTTTTTTTTCTTTTTAGTTCTTTTATGTATCTTCAATTCTGTACTAAATTATAAAAATTTCTTGGCATTATTTATAAAATAAATGTGTAGCCTCTGTTTTCAGACTGTACGAAAGGAAAGCTTGCCTATAATTAGAATTGTATGTAAATTATTTGGAAAATATTTATATCCCACAAATTGTTTGAAAAATATTTATATCCCATAAAGTATTTGGAAAATATTTATATCCCACAAAGTATTTGGTAAATATTTATACCCCACAAAGTATTTTCGTTCTTTTTCAGTTCTCATAAGTAGCTTCAATATTGCACTGATTTGTAAATATTTCTATTCATTATTTATAAAACAAATGTGTAGCATTTTTTGCTAGTCATGTAAGAAAATACAATTAAAATGTAGTTTAATAATAAAAATAAACACCACGATTAAGTTAGAAAATATTGTTTTGAAATATGTGTTATATAAATTATAGTAATAAGAAAACTAAATTTTTATCTTAAAATTTAAAAAAAAAAAATATTAAAACTTTTGAAAAAAAAAGAAGATATCCATTAAAAGTTATAATAATATAAAGATATAATATTATATAAAGATAATTAATATTATAAAAATATTATTATATAAAAATATAATTAATATTATATAAAGATTTCCATTAAATGGACAAAATTCAATATTTTTAAAAAAATTTGGCTATTACTTTGAAATACAATACAAATATTTTATGTTTTTATCTTGAAATATACTATTGTGTATATACAAATTAGAAAGAATTTTCTTATAGAATGTTTTTTATGATTATTATCTTGAATAACATTAACAAAAGACAAATAAAACAACAATGAAATTTTCAAAATTCAATAATATAACTGTGGTTTATCCTACAAACTGACAAAAAGCGCCCCCTTTTGCGTTCTGTAGAAATAGTCAGTTGAACTCCAGACTCTAACCCAACTCACGCGCTTCTGTTGAGACACGTTTAGTTTACAGTCCCCAACCTGAAAGTATAATTAACCATTTTATTGCTTCATATTATATTTTTCTACTTCGGAAGGAAACAGTCCTCAAACAAATAAACCTTCCTCACGCAGAAAATTTCACAATCTACTTACCAACCAAACCAGCATTCAATATCCCTTCCATTCGGAGGCAAGTCCATCGAACTTTTTAAACAGCTCCCTCCACTTAATAAAGTGGAGGTAATTGAGTCAGGAAAACAAATTGGCTAAAACACCCTGCAGCTTGAGCGAATAAAAAAAAAATAGTGCAAATGTCTTGAAGATACAAACACGCAAAAAATATATAAGATTCTTCCCTTTTTCAAAGTGCAGAAGCTATTCCTGTCAAGTGGGCTCAAGGAACTGGACGAATCACGCCTCGGAGCCAATCTTCGTTTTTCCAATCCACTCAAGTGAGCACAGAAGAACAACTTTAAGTAAGAGCTGCCTCCCAATAAGTTGAAGTATTGGAGAAAAAAAAGAAGCGCTCAGCACAGCTGCGAAAATGCTGTGCTTTATTGTCCGGGAAATTTCTAGGTGATACTCCCTTTCCCAAATAACAATACGAGTTTCCTATCCAACCTTAGCTGGAAACGGAGGAACAAGGAAGAAAGAACAGCAACAACGCGGAATAAGAAAAATTATATTCGATTAAAACGCTGTTGTTGATGGGTTGAAGGCAGAAGATTTTGCCAGAAGTCATTCCAAACTAAAATAATCTGGAAAAGTGCTTCTTATATTACCGTGTCAAGTGAAGCGATTCTCTCCAGGACATAATTTTGTCATCAGTGCTGCAGATAAGCTGTGAAACTGTTAACAGTTAACTTCTACAAAATGATACTACTGATTTTAAATGTATCTCCAGGTTTTGGTTTCTATATTAATAACGGATAACTGCATGCTGGGGATATATTTATATTATTTGAAATCTAACGCAGAATAGCTTCTACAAGAATATATTTTACATTTCATAAAATCTTTAAAGATCCAAATCATTTAATATAATGTTTTTGTTTGGGTAGTTAAATACGTGGTAATCGAATTTTTGAGTTGTTTTTATACATTTTGTGAGGATAACTTAATAAATTTTGTTCAATTGAATTTTCTTTATATATTTTAAGAAATATTATTAAGTTATTGATGTATAATTAATAATAATATTTCAAATAATAAATTTTGGAAAATATAATATCAATTACTGTTTTAATATTTGACATGTATCAACATAAATACCAATATACTAAATGAAGAAAATTTTTTGTGAATGCTTTTTTTTTTTTTTAATTTTAGATTATTACAATTTCTTAATAAATACGTAAAATTTATTTCATACATCATAATATGCATCATTCAATTTATATCATACTTATTTATAATATTTTACTAAAATTACTTCATTAAAAATGAATTATGAGAACTGAGGTTTTAAAGTCATTATATTCTTCAAAACACGTTTCATTGCAATTACTAATTATAGACAAGGTTTCATTTCGTAGAGTCTGACAACAAATGCTACACATTTATTTTATGAATAATGCATAGATATTTTTACAATTCAGTGCAGTCATGGGATAGCTATTTAAAAGAACTAAGAAAGATAAAAAAACCTTTGTGCGAACAAATGTTTTTCCAAATACTTTACACACATTCCTAATTATAGGCAGAGCTTTTTCATTTCGCAAAAAAAAAGTATTCATGTGATTAGATTTTTTCCAATTCGGAAAAACAGTCCTTAAACAAATAAACCTACCTCAAGAAGAAAATTTCACAAATTACCAACCAAAAAAGCATTCAATATCCTTTTTCATTCCGAGGCAAGCCCATCGAACTTTTTAAAATTCCCAAAATGAAGTGAAGGTAATTCAGTCAAGAAAAAAAAATTCACTATAAGAGTAGCTTTAGCGAATAAAAATAACCATGAAGATACAAACACACACAAAAAATACATATAAGATTCTTCCCTTTTTTCAACAGTGCAGAAGCTATTTCCTGTCAAGTAGGCTAAGGAACTGGACAAATTGCGCCTCGGAACAATCCTCGTTTCTCCAATCCGCTCAAAGTGCGCACAGAAAACAACTTTAAGCAAGAGCTGCCTCCCCAATAAGTTGAAGTATTGGAGCAAAAGACTGAAGCCCTCAGCACAGCTGCAGAAAATTTGTGCTTTATGGTCCGGGCTATTCCAGGTGATAAGACTTTTCCAAAAACAATGCGAGATGCCTATCCAACCTTAACTGAAAACGCAGGAACATGGGCAACAGCAACAACAATGCGGAATAAGAAAAAATAATATTCGAGGAAATCGCTGTTGTTGATAGGTTGGAAGGGAAGAAGATCACGAAGTCATTCCAAACTAAAATAATCTGAAAAGTGCTTCTTTTTTTATTGCCGTGTCGGGTGTGGCGCAGACGCGACATAATTTTTCATCAGTGCTGCAGATAAAACTGAAACGGTAACAGTTAACTTCCACAAAATGATGATACTGATTTTAAATAAATCTCCAGCTTTTGTTTTCTATATTAATAACAGAAACTGCATGCTGGTATGGGGATATCTTGTTTCACCTGAAAATTAAAGCAAATAGCTTCCTCAAGAATATATATTTAGGTTACATAAAAATTTTAACGATCCAAACCATTTGCTGTTCATGTATTGGAAATTATAGTCATCGAATTTTGGCGATAATTTTACAATGTTGTCCAGAAGAATTTAATAATTTTGTTCAATTGAATTTTTATCGTATAGGTTTTAAGAAATATTATTAATTTATTGAAGCATAATGAATAATACTTCAAATAATAAAATTTGTGAAATATAATATCGATACTGTTTTAATATTATGTACAATATCACTACACTAAATAAGGAAAATATTTTTTTGCATATGCAATTTTTTTTTTAATTTGATATTATTGCAATTTTTTAAATAGCTAACATTTTATTTCACACATCATAATGTATATCATTTATTTTTTATCATATTTATTTATAATATTTAATACAAAAATACTTCATTCAAAATAAATTATGAGAACCCAAGGTTATGGTTGAGCATTACATTCTTAAAAACACTTTTCAGTGCAATTCTAAGGATAGGCAAGATTTCCTTTCGTAAAATGTTACAAAAAATGCTACACATTTATTTTATAAATAATTCACAGATATTTCTACAATTCAGTGCAGTATTGAAGCTATTTAAAAGAACTAAAAAAGATAAAAAAAAACTTTGTGGGACATAAATATTTTCCAAATACTGTACACCCCATTCCGAATTATAGGCAAGCTTTTCTTTAGCAGAAAAAAAAACTTTTATTGCTGCACATTATATTTTTCCACTTCGGAAAGAAATAGTCCTCAAAAAATAAACCTTCCTCACGAAGAAAATTTCACAATCTACTTACCAACCAAACCAGCATTCAATACCCTTTCCATTAGGAGGCAAGAACATCGAACTTTTAAAGAGCACCCCCACTTAATGAAGTGAAGGTAATTGAGTCAGGAAAACAAATTGGCTAAAACACCCTGCAGCTGGGGCGAATAGAAAAAAGAAGTGAGAACTTCTTGAAGATACAAACACACGTCAAAAATTATATATAAAATTCTTCCCTTTTACAAAGTGCAGAAGCTATTCCTGTCAAGTAGGCTCAAGGAACTGGACAAATTACGCCTCGGAGCCAATCCTCGTTTTTCCAAACCGCTCAAGTGAGCACAGAAGAACAACTTTAAGTAAGAGCTGCCTCCCAATATGTTGAAGTATTGGAGCAAAAGACAGAAGCGCTCCACACCGCTGCGAAAATGCTGGGCTGTATGGTCCGAGAAATTTCTAGGTGATACTACCTTTTCTAAATAACAATGCTAGATGCCTATCCAACCTTAACTTTTGACGGAGGAACAAGGAAAAAAAAACAAACAAGCAACAACAATGCGGAATAAGAAAAATAATATTCGATGAAAACGTTGTTGTTGATAGGTTGGAAGGGAAGAAGATTTTGCGAGAAGTCATTCCAAACTAAAATAATCTGGAAAAGTGCTTCTTTTATTGCTTTGTCAAGTGCAGCGATTCTCTCAGGACATAATTTTTCATCAGTGCTGCAGATAACCTCTGAAACGGTTAACAGTTAACTTCACAAAACAAAATGTTAATACTGATTTTAATATTAATAACAGATACCTGCAGGCTGATGTGATGGGGATATTTTCGGTTTATATGAAAATTAAAGCAAATAGCTTCTTCAAGAATATATTGACGATTTCGTAAAATCTTTATCGCTTAAAATCTTTTACTAAAATGTTTTGTTTGTTTAATTCAAATAATCGTAATAAAATTTTGGCTATATTGTTATACATGTTGTTGAGAAGAAATTAATAATTTTTGTTCAATTCAATTTTTATCATATATTTTAAGAAATATTATTAAGTTATTGCATAATGAATAATACTTCAAAAAATAAATTTTGTGAAATATAATATAAATTACTGTTTTAATATTTGGCATGTATCAACATAAACACCACTTGATTAAAGGAAGAAAATAATTTTTTGAAGAATACATTATTTTTTTAAATTTTATTATCACAATTATTACGATTTTTTAAATACTTAGCATTTTTTGCAACATAAAATTATTTAAAAAAAAAAATTTATTTCAAAAAAATATCATCATATATATCATTTAATTTTTATCATATTTATTTTATAATATTTAATAAAAAATACTTTATTCAAAATGAATTATAACAACCGTTAGATTTAAGGCATTGCATTGAAGGGAAGAAGATTTTTGAGAAGTCATTCAAACTAAAATAAACTGGAAAAGTGCTTCTTTATTGCCGCGTCAAGTGCAGAGATTCTTTTCGGACATAATATTTCATAATTGCTGCAGAT
The DNA here is from genome assembly GCA_021605095.1 of Caerostris extrusa. Taxonomy (NCBI): domain Eukaryota; kingdom Metazoa; phylum Arthropoda; class Arachnida; order Araneae; family Araneidae; genus Caerostris; species Caerostris extrusa. Next base: position 73,960 of record BPLR01002582.1, read on the forward strand.
AAGGTTGAAACGGTTAACAGTTAACTTCTACAAAATAATAATACTGATTTTAAATGCACCTCCATGTTTTGTTTTCTATATTAATAACAGTTAACTGCATGCATTTATGGGGATATCGTCGTTTTATCTGAAAACTAAAGCTAACAGCTTCTACAAGATTATATTTGAGGTTTCATAAAATCTTTAACGATCCAAGCCATTTAATACAATGCTCTGTTAAGGTAATTAAAATAATCATAATCAAATTTTGGGATGATAATTACATGTTGTCGAAAAGAATTTAATAATTTTTGTTCAAAAATTTTTATCATATATTTTACGAAATATTATTACGTTATCGATGAGTAGTGAATAACACTTAAAAAATAAATTTTGTAACATATAATATCAATTACTTTTAATATTTGACATTTATTACTTATGTTTTTCCACTTCGGAAAGAAACAGTGCTCAAACAAATAAACCTTCCTCACGCAGAAAATTTCACAATCTACTTACCAACCAAACCAGCATTCAATATCCCTTCCATTCGAGGCAAGCCCATCGAACTTTTAAACAGCACCCCCACTTAATGAAGTGGAGGTAACTGTGTCAGGAAAACAAATTGGCTAAAACACCCTGCAGCTTTGAGTGAATAAAAAAAAAGTGCAAACTTTTTGAAGATACAAACAACACTGACAAAAAATATACATAAGATTCTTCCTTTTTCAAAGTGCAGAAGCTATTCCTGTCAAGTAGGCTCAAGGAACTGACAAATTACGCCTCGGAGCCAATCCTCGTTTTTCCAATCCGCTCAAGTGAGCACAGAAGAACAACTTTAAGTAAGAGCTGCCTCCCAATAAGTTGAAGTATTGCAGACAAAAAGACAGAAGCGCTCAGCACAGCTGCGAAAATGCTGTGCTTTATGGTCCGAGAAATTTCTAGGTGATACTTCCCTTTTCCAAATAACAATGCGAGATGCCTATCCAACCTTAACTGGAAATGGAGGAATAAGGAAAAAGAACAACAGCAACAACAGCACAGAATAAGAAAAATAATATTCGATGAAAACGCTGTTGTTGATATGTTGGAAGGAAGAAGATTTTGCAAAGAAGTCATTCCAAACTAAAATAATCTGGAAAAGTGCTTCTTTTATTGCCTTGTCAAGTGCAGCGATTCTCTCCAGGACATAATTTTGTCATCAACACTGCAGATAAGCTCTGAAACGGTTAACAGTTAACTTCAACAAAATAATAATGCTGATTTTTAATATCCCTAGCTTTTGTTTCCTATATTAACAACGGATAACTACATGGACATGTATCTTTGTTTTTTGTGAAAACTAAAGCAAATAGCTTCTTCAAGAAAAAAATCATTCATAAAAACTTTAACTATCCAAATCATTTACTATAACATTCTGTTTTGGTAAATTAAATAATCGTAAATGAATTTTGACGATATTTTTATATATTTTATCGAGAAGAATTTAATAATTCTTGTTCAATTGAATTTTCATCATAATATTTTAAGAAATTGCTTATCTGTTTTGATAATTATAATAATCGTAATTGAATTTTCGTGACGTGTTTTATACATGTTTAAAATCAATATTTTCGTTCAATTCAATTTTTATCATATATTTTATGAAATGTTGTATATGTTATATATTAAATTTATATATATTAATATATATTAAGTATTGATGCATAATTTAATATTTTCAAATCATAATTTTGTGAAATATAATATCAATTACTTTTTATATTTGGCATTTATCTAAATACTTCAATATACTAAATGAAATAAAATATTTTTGTAAATGCATTTTTTTTTAAATTTGGTATTTTTTATGTTTTTAATTTTTAACAATTTATTTCAAACATCATAACATAATGTTAATTTTTATTTTCTTCTTAGTTATAATATTTAATAAAAAATAGTTCATTTAAAATTAATTATAAGAACTGTAAGATTTAAAATAAAAGGCATTACATTCTTAAAAATTTTTTTCGTAATGTCCAACAAGAAATAATACATATTTATTTTATAGGCAATGTTTACTTTTCTTTCGTAAAGTCTGAAAACAAATGCTAATTTTTTCATTTATTTTATATTAAAAAATTCATAGAAATGTTTACAATTCAGTGCAAAATTGAAGCTATTTATAAGAACTAAAAAAGAATAAAAATGCTTTGTGGGACATAAATATTTTCCAAATACTTTACACAAATTCGTAATTATAGGCAAGCTTTTCTTTTGTTGAAAAAAAAACTTTTATTGCTTCACATTATATTTTTCCTCTTCAGAAAGAAACAGTCCTCAACAAATAAACCTTTCCTCACAGAAAATTTCACAATCTACTTACCAACCAAACCAGCATTCAATATCCCTTCCATTCGGAGGCAAGCCCATCGAACTTTTTAAACAGTACCCACACTTAATGAAGTGGAGGTAATTGAGTCAGGAAAACAAATTCGCTAAAACACCCTGCAGCCTGAGCGAATAAAAAAATAGAGCAAACTTCTTGAAGATACAAACACACAAAAAAATATATAAGACTCTTCCCTTTTTTTCAAAGTGCAGAAGCCATTCCTGTCAAGTAGGCTCAAGGAACTGAACAAATTACGCCTCAGAGAGTAAATCCTCTTTTTCCAAAACTCAAGTGAGCACAGAAGAACAACTTTTAAGTAAGAGCTGCCTCCCAATAAGTTGAAGTATTGGACAAAAAAGACTGAAGCGCTCAGTACAGCTGCGAAAATACTGTGCTTTATGGTCCGAGAAATTTCTAGGTGATACTCCCTTTTCCAAATAACAATGCGAGATGCCTATCCAACCTTAAATGGAAACGGAGGAACAAGGAAAAAGAACTGCAACATCAACGCCGAATAAGAAAAACAATATTCGATGAAAACGCTGTTGTTGATAGGTTAGAAGGGAAGAAGATTTTGTGAGAAGTCATTCCAAACCAAAATAACCTGGAAAAGTGCTTCTTTTATTGCCGTGTCAAGTTCCGCGATTCTCTCAGGACATAATTTTGTCATCAGTACAGCAAATGGTTAACAGTTAACTTCTACTAAATAAAAATGCTGATTTTATATGCACCTCAGGTTTTGTTTTCTATATTAATAACAGATAACTGCATGCTGGTATTGGTATATCGTCATTTTATCTGAAAACTAAAGCTAACACCTTCTACAATATTATATTTGAGGTTTCATAAAATCTTTAACGATCCAAGCCATTTAATACAATGTTCTGTTAATTTAATTAAAATAATCGTAATCAAATTTTAGGGATGATCTCATACCTTTTGTCGAGAAAGAATTTAATATTTTTGTTCAATTCAATTTTCATCATATATTTTAGAAATATTATTACGTTACCGATGAGTAGTGAATAACACTTAAAAAAATAAATTTTGTAACATATAATATCAATTACCGTTTTAATATTTGACATGTATTATCGTCAACACGACAATATAATTGAAGAAATGAAAAAAAATTAAATTTGCACAAATACATTTTTTTTTTTAAATTTTTCATTATTACAATTTTATTGCATACATACTATTTTATTTTATACATCATAATATATATCATTTAAATTTAATCATATTCATATATAATATTTAAAGTAAAATTACCTCATTCAAAATTATTTATAATAACCATAAGAGTTAAGGTTGTAAAGCCATTTAATTACTTAAATACTCAATGTACTAAAAAGCATATCAATTTAATTGAAATTTATAGATTATATCCTAATTATAGGCAAAAATTTCTTTCCTAGAGACTGGCAACAAATGATACAATTTTTTTTATAAAGGAAAGCATAGACATTTTACAATCCAGTGCAGTATTGAAGAAACTTATTAGAACTAAAGAAAAATAAAAATACTTTGTGGGACATAAATATTTCGAAATACAATTCTAATTAGAGGCAAACTTTTCTACCGTTGAAAAAAATACTTTTATTGCTGCACATTATATTTTTCACTCGGAAAGAAACAGTCCACAAACAAATAAATCTACCTCACGCAGAAAATTTCACAATCTACTGCAATACCAACCAAACCAACATTCAATATCTCTTCTCATTCGAAGACAAACCCACCAGAAATTCTTAAACAGTACCCCCACTTAATGATGTGGAGGTAATTGAGTCAGGAAAACAAATTCGCTAAAACGTCCTGTAGCTTGAGCGAATAAAAAAAAATAGTGCACTTCTTGAAGATATAAACGCACAACAAAAAAATATATATATAAGATTCTTCCCTTTTTCAAAGTGCAGAAGCTATTCCTGTCAAGTAGGCTCAAGGAACTGGACAAATTACGCCTCGGAGCCAATCCTCGTTTTCCAATCCGCTCAAGTGAGCACAGAAGAACAACTTTAAGTAAGGCTGCCTACCAATAAGTTGAAGTATTGGAACAAAAAGACAGAAGCCCTCAGCACAGCTGCGAAAATGCTGTGCTTTATGATCCGAAATTTCTAGGTGATACTCCTTTTCCAAATAACAATGCGAGATGCCTATCCAACCTTAACTGGAAACGGAGGAACTAAGAAAAAGAACAACAACGCAGAATAATAAGAAAAATAATATTCTATGAAAACGCTGCTGTTGATAGGTTGGAAGTGAAGAAGATTTTGTGAGAAGCCATTCCAAACTAAAATAATCTGGAAAAGTGCTTCTTTTATTGCCGTGTTAAGTGCAACGATTCCCTCTTGGACATAATTTTGTCATCAGTGTTGCAGATAAGTTCTGAAACGGTTAAAAGATAACTTCTACAAAATGATAATACTGGTTTTATACACATCTGCAGCTTTTGTTTCCTATATTAATAACATAATTGTGTTCTCGTATGGGGATATCTTGCGTTATCCGAAAATTAAAAGCAAATATCTTCTTCAAGAATATATTTTAGATTTCATAAAATCTTTAACGATCCAAACCATTTATTAAAATGTTCTGTCTGGGAAATTAAAATAACCGTAATGAAATTTAGGTTGTGATTTTATGCATGTTGTCGACAAAAAATTGATAATTTTTGTTCAATTCATTTTTATCGTATGTTTTAAGAAACATTATTTTGATGCATAATTAATAATACTTCAAAAAATAAAATTTTGTAAAATAAATCATCAATTACTGTTTTAATATTTCGCATATATCTACTTAAACACCACTATACTAAATGAAGAAAATATTTTTTTGTGAATTTTTTTTTAATTTGATATTATTACAATTTTTGAAATATTTAGCATTTTATTCCATACATCATAATACATATGATTTAATTTTTATCGTATTAATTTATAATATTTAATAAGGAAATACTTCATTTAAAATCAATTGTAAGACCCCCTAAGAATTACGGTTGTAAAGGCATTACATGCTTAAAAATAGTTTTCAATGCAATTCTTAATTATAGGCAAGCTTTCCTTTCTTAGAGTCTGTCAACAAATGCTGAACATTTATTTAATAAATAAAGCATAGAAAATTTTATAATAGTGCAGTATTGAAGCTACTTATTAGATATGAAAAAAAATAAAATAATAATTTATGGGACAAATATTTTCCAAATATTTTACACACAATTCCTAATTATAGGGAAGTTTTCTTTTGTAGAAAAAAAAAATGTTTATTGGTGCACATTATATTTTTCCACTTTCGAAAGAAACAGTCCTCAAACAAATAAACCTTCCTCACGCAGAAAGTTTCACAATCTCTTACCAACCACACCAGCGTTCAATATCCTTTCCATTCGGAGGCAAGCCCATTGACCTTTTTAAACAGTGCCCCCACTTAATGAAGTGGAGGTAATTGAGTCAGGAAAACAAATTGGCTAAAACACCCTGCAGCTTGGGCGAATAAAAAAAAGAAGTGCAAACTTCTTGAAGATACAAACACACAACAAAATATATATATATAAGATTCTTCGTTTTTTTAAAGAGCAGAAGCTATTCCTGTCAAGTAGGCTTAAGGAACTTAGACAAATTACGCCTCGGAGCCAATCCTCGTTTTTCCAATCCGCTCAAGTGAGCACAGAAGAACAACTTTAAATAAGAGCTGCCTCCCAATAAGTTGAAGTATTGGAGCAAAAAGACAGAAGCCCTCAGCACAGCTGCGAAAATGCTGTGCTTTATGGTCCGAGAAATTTCTAGGGATACCCCCTTTTCAAAAAACAATGCGAGATGCCTATCCAGCCTTAACTGGAAACGGAGGAACAAGGAAAAAACGATCAACAGCAACAACAACAGCGGAATAAGAAAAATAATATTCGATGAAAACGCTGTTGTTGAGAGGTTGGAAGAGAAGAAGATTTTGTGAGAAGTCATTCCAAACTAAAATAATCTAGAAAAGTGTTTCTTTTATTTCCGTGTCAAGTGCAGCGATTCTCTCCAGGACATAATTTTGTCATCAGTGCTGCAGACAAGCTCCGAGACGGTTAACAGTAAACTTCTAAAAAATGATAACACTGGCTTTAAATACATCTCCAACTATGTTCTTCATATTAATAACAGATAACTGCAGGTTGGAATAGAATTATTAATTATTGGAAAGCTTCTCTTTCGTAGAGTCTGACTACAAATACTAGGTATTTATTTTATAAATAATGCATAGATATTTTTAAAATTCAGTGCTGTATTGAAGCTACTTATAAAAACTAAAATAGAAAAACGAAACACTTTGTGGAACATAAATATTTTTCCTAGTATTTTACGGTCAATTCATAATTATAGGCAAGACTTATTTTATAGAGTCTGAATTCTACAAATGCTACATATTTACAAATTTTAAATGCTGACAAATGATAAAAATTCTTATATGTAGTGAAAATGCTATATATTAATTATATAAATAATGCAAAAATGTTTTAGAATTCAGTGCAGTATTGAAGCTACTTATAAAAACTAAAAAAGAAAAAAAAATACTTTGTGGGACAAAATATTTCCATATACTTTACCCACAATTCCATATTATTGGCAAGCTTTTTTTCCTTGAAAAAATATTTTTATTGTTGCACATTATATTTTTCCATGACGGAAAGAAACAGTTCTCATCAAATAAACCTCCCTCATGCAGAGCATTTCACAATCAACTTACCAACCCGAGCCAGCATTCAATATCCTTTCCATTCAGAGCCAAGCCCATCGAACTTTTAAACAGTACCCCCACTTAATGAAGTAGGTAGCAAATCAGTCAGGAAAACAAATTCTCTAAAACACCCTGCATCTTGAGCGAATAAAAAAAAAAAAAAAAGTGCAAACTTCTTGGAGATACAAACACACACAAAAAAATATATTTAAGATTCTTCCCCTTTTTCAAAGTTCAGAAGCTATTCCTGTCAAGTAGGCTCAAGGAACTGGACAAATTACGACTCGAAGCCAATCCTCGTTTTTCCTATCCGCTCAAGTGAGCACAGAAGAACAACTTTAAGTAAGATCTGCCTTCCAATAAGTTGAAGTATTGCAGCAAAAAGACAGAAACGCTCAGCACAGCTGCGAGAATGCTGTGCTTTATGGGCCAGGAAATTTCTAGGTGATACTCCCTTTTCCAAATAACAATGCGAGATGCCTATCCAACCTTAACTGGCAACGGAAGAACTAGGAAAAAGAACAACATCAACAACAACGCGGAATAAGGAAAATAATATTCGATAAAAACGCTGTTGTTGGTCAGTTGGAGGAAGAAGAGTTTGTGAGAAGTCATTCCAAACTGAAATAATCTGGAAAAGTGCTTCTTTTATTCAAAAAATTATGAACTGCAGCGATTCTCTCAGGACATAATTTTTTCATCAGTACTACAGATAAGCTGTGAAACTATTAACAGTTAACTTCTTCAAAATGATACTACTGATTTTAAATGATCTCCAGGTTTTGGTTTCTATATTAATAACGGATAACTGCATGCTGGGGATATATTCATATTATTTGAAAACTAACACAGAATAGCTTACACAAGAATATATTTTGGATTTCATAAAATCTTTAACGATTCAAACCAGTTACTATAATGTTTTTTTTGGGTAGTTTTAAACATGGTAAACGAATTTTGGAGATGTTTTTATACATGTTGTGAGGATAACTTAATAAATTTTGTTCAATTGAATTTTCTTTATATATTTTAAGAAATATTATTAATTATTGATGTATAATTAATAATAATATTTCAAATAATAAATTTTGAAATATATAATATCAATTACTATTTTAATATTTGGCATGTATCAACATAAATACCAATATACTAAATGAAGAAAATATTTTTGTGAATGCCTTTTTTTTTAATTTTAAATTATTACAATTTTTTAACAAATACGTATCATTTTATTTCATACATCATAATATACATCATTCAATTTATATCATATTTATTTATAATATTTTTTTAAAATTACTTCATTCAAAATGAATTATGAGAACTGTAATAGTTATCGTTTTTAAAGGCATTATATTCTTAAAAACACGTTTCATTGCAATTCCTAATTATAGGCAAGGTTTCATTTCGTAGAGTCTGACAACGAAGGCTACACTTTTATTTTATAAATAATGCACAGATATTTTTACAATTCAGTGCAGTATTGTAGCTATTTAAAAAACTAAAAAGTAAAAAAACACTTTGTACGACACAAATGTTTTCCCAAATACTTTATACACAATTCTAATTATAAGTAATCTTTTTCTTTCGCAGAAAAAAAAAATACTTTTGGTGCACATTATATTTTCCTCTTCGGAAAGAAGCAGTGCTCAAACAAATAATCCTTCCTCACGCAGAAAATTTCACAATCTACTTACCAACCAAAAAAGCATTCAATATCCTTTTACAATTTCGAGGCAAGCCCATCCACCTTTTTAAACAGCACCCCACTTAATGAAGTGGAGGTAATTGAGTCAGGAAAACAAAATCGCTAAAACACATTGCAGCTTGAGCGAATAAAAAAAAAAAGCGCCAACTTCTTGAAGATACAAACACAAAAAATACATACATAAGATTCTTCCCTTTTCAAAGTGCAGAAGCTATTTTTGTCAAGTAGGCTCAAGGAACTGGACAAATTACGCCTCGGAGCCAATCCTCGTGTTTCCAATCCGTTCAAGTGTGCACAGAAGAACAACTTTAAGTAAGAGCTGCCTCCCAATAAGTTGAAGTATTGGAGCAAAAAAAAAAAGACAGAAGCGCTCAGCACAGCTGCGAAAATGCTGTGCTTTATGGTCCGAGAAATTTCTAGGTGATACTCCTTTTCCAAATAACAATGCGAGATGCCTATCCAACCTGAACTAGAAACGGAGGAACAAGGAAGAAAGAACAACAACAACGCGGAATAAGGAAAATAATATTCGATTAAAACGCTGTTGTTGATAGGTTGGAAGGGAAGAAGATTTTGGAGAAATCATTCCAAACTAAAATAATCTGGAAAAGTGCTTCTTTTATTGCCGTGTCAAGTGCAGCGATTCTCTTTAGGATATAATTTTGTCATCAGTGCTGCAGATATCTCAGATAACTGCATGCTATTATGTTATCTGTTATTAATCTATAAAACCAAAATCTGGAGTATTTAAAATTAGCATTATCATTTTGTAGAAGTTAACTGTTAATCATAACCGTTCATAAAATCTTTAACTATTCAAACCATTTACTACCATATTCTGTTTGGTTAATTAAAATAATCGTAATCAAATTTTGGAGAGGTTTTTTACATGTTGTCGACAAGAATTGAATAATTTTTTTTTTCCAATTTAATTTTCATTATATATTTTAAGAAACATTATGAAGTTATTGATGCATAATTATTAACACTTGAGATAATATTTTTTTAATGTATAATATCAATTACGATTTTAATATTTGACACATATCAACATGAACAAAACTATACTAAATAAAGAAAATAGTTTTTGCTAAAGTAATTTTTTTTCAATTTAACATTATTACAATTTAAAAAATTACGCAACATTTTATTTCACACATCATAATATATATCATTTAATTTTTTACTATATTTATTTATAATATTTAATAAAAAAAACTTCAATCAAACTCCAATCAAAATGAATTATAACATCAGTAAGAGTTAAAGTTGTAAAGCCATTTAATTACTTAAATATACTAAATACGTATATCATGGGGTCCTGATTTGTGAGTGACTAGCGCTCTGGAGTTCGGTACCATGAACGCTTCTAGTGATTTGGAATCCACTAATCCAGTCTAATAAGACTGTAAGAGCGTTGGGCGTAACGATGACGATCCTACCCTGCGAAAAGAAAAAATCTCCTGTTTCCAAATTTGCCGGTAGGCTGACCACGAGCCGTCGGCCCCCAAAAGGATTGTTGCGCCAATGATAATGATGATGATGACGAATATCATTTTAAATGAAATTTACACTTAAATATTCCAGAGTAATTAGCATAATTTCTTTTTTTCAGGTTTAAGTTAGTTTAAAATCTTTTAATTGATTAGATTTGATTGATTAGAAAAACGGTTACAGTTCTACTCTATGAAAACTGGATTCGAAACCGAACAATTGAATCGAAATGGAATTCTCGTGAGTGACTAGACCAAGTGATGGCACAATAAGTCGTGCCACCTCCTGGGAGTGTTCCTTCAAAATTGTAGTGGAAGTGCAAAATATTTATGAAATATAGCAAGTTACCTATTGAGCACCCTACAGAATGCTAAATCTACTTCATATTTACAGCTCTAGTGAGAAATTTCATAAGTCAAACTACGTGGAATTCGAAAACAACAATAATATTTCCCCATTTAAATACTCACAAATACATTTAAATGAAATTAATGATTGATTGCAAAAAAATAATATTAATTGAAAAAAATTATATGATTGCACGATATGAAATTGGTCTTCAATCATATTATTTTCTTATTTCTTTTTACTTTATTAGTTCATTTTGCTAATTTAAAATATTTCAAGGGAAAAAAAAAGGACCTCTTTCGCTACAAAATCCCGTGAGACTGCTTAAAAGTCTTCGTCAACGATGATCGCACTATGGAATTCAATTAATTTTTTATGAAATACCGTATTTATATTTTGATATTCCATTGATATCAATATAATTTTTAACTATTTCCAAGTTTTTGGTAAGTTGGGAAAAAGGGCTGCAGTTCTGCTCGAGGAGAGATGGATTCGGAACAGAACAATATAAATCGAAATGGAATTTATAAGGGTAACTAGACCAAGTGATGGCACGATAAATCTGTAGATGGTGAAAAGCATGATACATCAATAGATGGCACGATATATCGATCCCAGGAGTTGGCCGATAAATCGTGCCGCCTTCTGGTAGTGATCCTGCAAAATTGGGTTGGCAAAATATGGATGGAGTGTAGCAAGTTACCTATTGAGCACCCTAGAGAAGGCTAAATCTACTTCATATTTACAGCTCTAGTGGGAAATGCCATAAGTAAAACTACCTGGATTCGAAAACAACAATAATATTTCATCATTTAAATACCCACAAATAAATTTAAATGAAATTTATGATTGGTAGCAAGCAAATAATATTAATTAAAAAAATAATAGGATTGCAGGATTTCTTTTTACTTTATTAGTTCATTTTACTAATTTGAAGTATTTACAAAAAAAAAAACACTCTTTCGTTGCAGAATCCCGTGAGTCTGTTTAAAAGTCTTTGTGAACGATGATCGCATTACAGATTTCAATTAAGTAGTTTTTCATGAAACCCTGTATTAACTAGACAAACAGACGGCTTTCAGGGTACTAGAAACCGAGCTTAGTTTGCCTATGGAAAACAACTGAACCAGCTAAAAGAGATAAAGTCAATATTGAAAAAAGGTTGAGAGGACAATAAATGAATTCATCTTTTTTTAAAAAATATGAACTTAATTGAATTGAATAAATAATAATATATAAACCGAACAATTGAAATCGAACTGGAATTCCTATGAGGGACTAGACAAAGTACTATAAATCGTGCCACCTCCTCTGAGTGATTCTTCAAAATTGTGGTGCCAAAATATGGATGGAGTGTAGAAAATTACCTATTGAAAACCCTAGAGAAAGATAAATCTACTTCATTTTTACAGCTCTAGTGGGAGTCATAAGTCAAACGACCTGGAATTTGGAAATTATAACTAGATTTATAACTTTTTTCCAGGTTTGGGTTATTTTAAAATCTTTTAATAAATTATATTTGATTGATTGGAAAAATGGTTACAGTTCTGCTCTAGGAGAACTGGATTCGAAAAACAAAACAATTATAATCGAACTGGAATTCCTTTGAGTGACTAGACAAGTGATGGCAAGATAAATCGTGCCACCTCCTGGGAGTGATTCATAAGTCAAACTACCTGGAATTCGAAAAAAACAATAATATTTCATTATTTAAATGTCCACAAATAAATTAAAGTCACACACACATGGACTTTCGTGCAACCATATCATTTTTTTTTATATTTATTTTCACTTTATTAGTTCATTTTGCTAATTTAAATCATTTCAAGGGAAAAAAAAAAATCTCTTTCGCTACAGAATCCGTGAGTCTGCTTAAAAGTCTTCGTCAACGATGATCGCATTACAGATTTCAATTAAGTAGTTTTCATGAAATCCCGTATTAACTAGACAAACAGACGGCTTTCAGGGTACTAGAGACCGAGCTTAGTTTGCCTATGGAAAACAACTGAACCAACTAAAAAGAGATAAAGTCAATATTGAAAAAGGTTGAGATCACAATCAATGAATTCATGGTTATTTTTTTTTAATTTCACCGTAATTGAATTGAATATGTATACCTTTTGAGTTTACTTACATTTTATTAAAAGATTAAATTAAATAAAAGTAAATTATAAAGGGAATCACGCAAATTTTAATTAAAGTCCTCTTATCTTTAAAGATTGTATCTAACATTTGTTAAAAAAAATGTTTAATGTAACGTAATAGAAACTAGTTACTGATTTATTGCTATAAAGTACGTTGAAATAAATTGCAAACTGAATTACAAATAAGTATCATATTCAATTAAAATTTATATTTAGAAAAAATTGCTGATTTCACAAAATTCTTCAAATAATTTATTATGTTCTTGAACGTTTATGTGGATAACTTGTAAAATATAAATTTTGTGTAAAAAATTATACAAAATATTTAATTAAATGAATATTTCCCATTTTTTTGTTAAATTATATAAATTTTCGTGTTATTAGGAAAATAAAATAATAGCTGAAAATAATAAGTAGGAAAGCATTGTAAATAACATATCAGTGAATAATATAACAAGACATCTAAAAAAACGTGTAATATAATTTTATGAAAATAAAGAAGTTATAACAGGCAATTTTATTTACATATGATAGTTAATGTTTTTTTTTTTTTTTTTTCCCTCATCACACGTGGTAGACACTAGACCAATTAAAAGAACCCTTGAGGTCTAATGGAAGGAGGAAAGAAGGGGCAATTTCTGTTGTTATGCAGCACTTTGTCTTGTTGTTGTCTTTGCCTTCTGGTAGGATATTTAAGAGTTAATGCAGCGACATTTAAATATTTTATGGAGAAAACCGGAAAACTCCCAATAGGCAGTCCGCTTAACGAAGTATGATGTTGAACATCACAAACGCCATCGAGTATCCCTGTTTTTTTAAGCAGTGTCTACAACAAATTCGGCAGTGAACTAATGCCTACCAGTGCCGCGTGTCGTCACTGACCCCCGAGTTTGACAGTTAAACTGTGAAGATAAGATATTGCTATCTTTAGACACATACATATTGTTCAGACAATATTTGTAGATAAACTTTCTTCTATAAAAGAACCTTGACATTTTTTAAAAAATAGATAAATAAACATGTGTAATTAGAAACGATTTTAGAAAGATTTAAATTTGTAAATTTGTTTTCACCAGACAGCCTGACTATTATTTTGCCATCGAGTTTCCTCGTTTCTGAAAGCAGTGGCTACAATAAAACCGCAAGCGGATTACAGTCCTGAGCTCTGCTGTACTCAGCTGCACAGATTGCCTCTGCGCCACGAATAAGATATTGCAAATTATGTGGTTAATCTCTTAAAAAACACTTCATTTCATTATTTTTAACTAAAAAATTGCATTACATTATTAACAATATAGTTATACATAATTATTTTTTATTTGATAATACATAATTCATTTTCATTGTTATTTTTAAAACGATTTTTTTAATAGCATTAAAGAAAAACAATCAGAAAATAATTATTTGAACAAAGATTAATTTCGTATTTCTATTCAGTATATCTTATTATTATTTTTTTTTTTCATTTTTATTCTCATGATACCGATAAGATTCACTTCTGAAATATCAATATTTTGCATGGTTATAGTTATCTTTCTCTAAAAAGCAAAATCGCCCCTTTTTCTTTCAAATTATTGCTAAATAGTATTAATCCAGAAAAGCATATTGTAAATTTTCAAATGCTCATTAGTAATAACAATTGACTAAATTGTTAAGTCTGTTGAGTAAATACTTAAACAGCTAAACTTTCATAAGAGTTTTCAAGATTACAATGTTACAATAAAGAATTATATCTGAATTCCAAATTTCAAATATGTCGTGAATAATTGAGTTTAATTTAAATTGTACATTAGTTTATTTTAAGATTTACCTAGCATTTTCTCTTTCATTATTATAGAACAAAAGTTGTATTACACAATATAGTTATGCACCATAACAATATAGTTATGCACCATAACAATATAGTTATGCACCATTATATTTATTCGATAATAAATAATTCATTTTTTACTGCTATTTTTTTTTAAATTTTTTTTTAATATCATTAAAGGAAAAGTAATCGAAAAAGAAGAATTGTTTGAACGAAGATTTGATTTGTGTTTCTATTCAGTACATATTTTTTTATCATTTTTATTCTCATAATAATGATTATAATCCTTTCTGAAATTTTAATAGTTATATGCTTCCAGTTATCTCTCTAAACTGCAAATTCGTCCCTTTTCTCAGAAATTATTGCTAAATAGTATTAATCCCGAAAATCAAATTATAAATTCACAAATCCTCATTAGTAATAACAATTGCTTGAATTGTTAAGTCTCTTGATGAAATATTTAAACGGCTAAATTTTCTTAAGATATTTAAAGATTACAATATTGCAATAAAGTATTATACGTGAATTCCAAATTTCGAATATGTCGTGAATAATTGAGTTTATTTTAAAATTCTGCATTGGTTTATTTTAAAATCTACCTAGCACTCTCTTCCATTATTATAGAACAAATATTGTATTACATTCTTAACTATATATTTATACATCATTATTTTTATTCAATAATAAATAATTCATTTTTATTGCTATTTTCAAAAGAATTTTTTTAATAACGTTAAAGGAAATGTAATCGAAAAGAAGAATTGTTTGAACGAAGATTTGATTCGTGTTTCTATTCAGTATAACTTTTTTTTTTTCATTTTTATTCCTCTAATAACGATTATATTCACTTCTGAAATTTTAATATTCTTCATGCTTCTATCTATCTCTCTAAACGAAAAAATCGTACATTTTCTCTCAAATTATTGTTAAATAGTATTAATCTCGAAAAGCATATTTTAAAATCACTAATTCTCATTAGTAATAACAATTGATTGAATTGTTAAGTCTGTTGGAGAAATACTTATACGGCTAAACTTTCATAAGAGATTTTAAGATTACAATGTTGCAATAAAATATTATATCTGAATTCCAAATTTCGAATATTTCGTAAATAATTGGATTTATTTTCAAATCTTATTTGTTTCGCAAGAAATATATATTTAATGCTTATTTCATAATTTAATTGATTAGACAAACATGCATTAAAATAATGAAAATTAAACTGTCTGATAATAAATAATACATTTTCGGAAAAATTAAACTGATTATAGATTAGTTGTTTAATATTTTTATAAGAATTTTGTTCATCTAAAGTTGTTAAAATATGTATGAAACATTTATCCGAACATGAAAAATTACTTTGGCTACAAAAAATTTAATTTATTTACATTAATAAACATCAAAAGTTTTTCAGATTTGTAGAATTTACTTTTGTTATATCTTTTTATATGAATGGGCTTTCATTTAGTATACATGTATTGCTATAACAAATGAATTAAGCAATTCGAAATTTTCTGATCGCATTTTTACGATATTTATTATAACTTAAAAGTCATCAAGAAAAAAAAAATTGATTTTTATAAAGTAAGAAATTAGGTTAATGCATAATTTATTAATCATTTGTTAATTCCATCATCATCAAAAGCACGACAACCCAGAGTGGGACAAGGCTTTCATTTAAAGAGAATTCCATGCATTCCTCTGGGTGACAATTGTCATCCAATTCTTAACTTCTTGTACAGCAAATTCCTTCTCAACTGCGTCTACCCATCGCAACCTGGGCCTTCCTCTTTACCCTCTGTCGCTGTGGTTTTGCCAAAACCAGCCTTTTACAGGCTTTAAATCATTCATTCAAATATATGAGCAGCCCTGTTTAATATATTGATCTTAATAAATCGTATAATATCTGGGTCTTTATAGCAATTATATATTTCTGCCGTCTTCTCCAACAATCACTTTCCTTAACACCTCCAAGAATAACCCTTAAAATCTTCCGCTCAAATATACTCAAATGGGCCTCATCAGATTTTCTCAAAATTCATGTTTCAGAGCCATAGATCAAAATAGGTCTAATAAGAGTTTTATATAACAGGAATTTAGTTTTTCTGCTTATGAACTGCGATTTAAACAGATTTTTTAACCCGAAAAAGCCCTTATTGGCAGACACAATTCTGTTTTTTATATTTTATATTATTATATTTGTATTTATTTTTTTTTTATATTTGTTATTTTGCAATATAAAAATAATCCAAATGTTTTAATTATTTTTAAAAATCTCTATAGGTATATATAAATATTTCATAAAATGTTGATCTGAACAATTCACGAAAAAAAAAAAAAATACATGTATGCAAAATAATCTTATTTAAAAATGTTCAGAAACTTGTAATTTAAAAATGTCATTTTATCTATATCATTATCGCTAAATGAATATTAATTTATGACATTTTCCTATCTCTACAGGGACTCCTTTGACTTTTTTCATCTTTTTCAAAAACATTTTATTAAAATAACAGTTTCCAACTAGTATATAATAACAATTTATAGCTGTAGCTCTTGAATTCTATTATTAAAATCGCTCTCGCACCAGATATTTTTCCAAGAGGACATGATTGAGAAACTTTAAAAACAAACATTATATTTCCTGAGCATTTTACCGGAGAGCCTGGAAATTGCATACAAGGATATGCTTTTCTTTCGGCGGCTTGGCCATAAAAACAGAATATATAGAGAACTTCCATCAACAGATTTTTTTTGCTTGATATGGGTAACCCATTTCCGGATAGTATCCTGCCGCAAGAATTTATTTCTTTTCCCCACCGATCTTATCTTCTACAGAAAAACTTTTGCCTTAGCGTTCGAGACTTGAAACTTCAAACTTGTTTATGTTAAAAGAGCTGACTTTGATTTCAAAGGATTTTTTTGTTAGTTGGTAACATTTGGTAATTTTTTTTTTCAGAATTCATATCTAAATAAATTATGGGAATGTAATATTTCTTCCATATATATAACAATATGTTTTTAAAAATTAGAAACAATATCTCACAGATTTTATTCGAAAATAAAATAAGGTTACTTACTAATAAATTGTAAGACTTATTTATTGGATATAATAACAGTGTTTTTTAAGATTTCTTGTAAGCAAACAGCAAAAAAAAAAAAAAAAAAAAAAAAAATTGCTTGACCATAAATCTATATTTTATCAATTTTTAAATGCATATCTAAAATAATTTGGACTCAACACTGACTTAATTTGTTATATAACATGATTAGAAAATAAATTTGTTATAAGAAAAGTATACAAATTAGTTTTTATGAATTGCATTTCAACAAATTGTACGCATATGTCTGCGTTGGGTTTCCCAAATCGGAAAATTGAATTCGATATCCGACAAGCGAAGTCGATAGTGGTAGTCATGATATTTGCATGCTTATGTACTTGTAATGGTATGTGCATGATGTTATGCTGGTCATGATATTTGTATGCTTATGCACTGGTAATCAGGTCATCTCATGAGAATGGACAGTGATAGAGCTATTTTGAGGTTTTTAATGCAACCCCTTTTGGACAACAACCAAGGGAAGCCGAAAAAGAGATGGGTCGACAGTTTAGATTCTGATTTTAATTTTATTAAGATTAAAAACTGGAGGACCACGGCCAAGAGGAGAACAGCCTGGCTGGATCTTTTAAAGAAGGCCAAGGCCCACAACGGGCTGTCGAGCCAGTTATGACGATGATGCTGGTAATGGTATAGATATGTTGGTGTGTTGGTCATGGTATGTGTATGCTGGTGTGTTGGTCATGGTATGTGTATGCTGGTGTGTTGGTCATGGTATGTGTATGCTGGTGAGCTGGTCATGGTATGTGTATGATAAATAAATAAGGTATAAGGTTCTATTGTTGGAATAGTAGCTTATATCCTCCAGATTGTATCTCAAAAAGTTTGTTTTGTTCCAATAAAATGTTGATGAAGAGAGTAGCTAGTTATCCGTGGTTCATCCTGGATAACGCTGAATTTGATGCATATACTACAGATCACTACACTGGATAACTACAGGTTATTTATTTAGAATTCGAAAATATCATAATTGAACAATATATTTTACAAATAAGATATACAGAAAAATTTAAAAATTATATTTTAAGATTATGCAACATAAAAGAAAAGTAATATTTCATAAATTTTAATCAGAAACAAAATTAATCTCACGTTTAAGTATTTGGCGCATTTTACGAAATATATTTAATAATGAAAGTAAATTAACTTAATATTTATTAAATAAAATAAAAATTTATTAAAAAATTAATTTGCTATCAAAAGGCAAAGATAAAAAAAAAAAAACATTTAAAAGAAATATATGATTCCGGAAAGTTAATTTACTTTCTTGCTATAGGAGAAATTCTTACTCTTTTTATTGATTTTTGTTTATATCTACTCGTAGTAATGATATATGTATTTGTCTTTCCAATTCACTTAAATTCATGGAAATTGAAATTCACTGATAAATTAAATTTTCAATTTACAAAGAATAAGATAAATTACATTTTTTTCGTTTCATTTATCATTAAAATACAATATTCAAAAATAATCTACGATAGGTTTTGTTGACATTTAAATTACACATTTTCACATGCTTATCATTAATAAGCATGAGGCTTTTCACGTGCTTTATCATTTCATCATTTTTCAAAACATGTATGAGGATCATCATTTGAAAAATTAATAATTTAATTCGTTTAATACATTATAAGAAATTAGTTGAAATTTTATTTTGTAAGAGGAAGATTATATATTTTAAAAAAATAGTAAGACTTTCTTTTTAAGGAAAAAGTTGCTTTAGTAAAATTGGCTTCCAAACCATTACGTTTTCCATTTTGATACGCAATATGTATAAGAAGTAACCTTAGCTGTACATTTAAAATAATAAGATATGTTATTTAATATACGTTTAAACATATATTAAATAACATATCTTATTATTATATATATTAACATATATATATGTGTAAATATATGCCATTTGATGGTAGAATAAATTATGAAAATAAAATCAATGTAAAAACATTCGCAGTTAAAACTTAAAGAAATATTTGTATTTACAATTGGGAATTTGTTTTTATTGATAAACATTGTTTCTTTAAAAGGAGATATTTTGCATAGCATTCAGATAAATTTGTCCAATTTCTAAAACGAAAGCTAAAAACCAACAATATATATTTTGAAAGCAATAGATTTTGGAAGGATACATTATTCTTTTTTCTTCCATATATTTTAGGTGCAAAGCAATTCTTTTATATGTGAAATATCCAGTAATTCTTTTTTTTGTTAGTTGAAACATTGCCTTGGAAAAGCTTTTAAATTGCTTTATATTTTAGAATACAATGTTCGTATTGAAATGTATGGATTCATAATGAAATCATTCCTCTTTATGTCCACCTCAAATAAATATTTCTCTAAAAATTTACAATTCTCAAAAATAAGGTTGTTATTAGAAAATATTCTATTGATTATTGTTTTTTTTTTAATACTCAAAAGGAAAATATCAATAATTTTATAGTATTATTTTTTTACAACGATATAACAATTTTTTAACAGAAAATTTGCAATTTTCCTTTCAAAAACGAGTTAAACTAAATTCGATATTTTAGCTATATTTTAAAAGTAATTATCGTTTGGTTTAATTATAACATTTTTGATATTTTCAAAAAATTAATAATATAATTTGCATATTAGTTTTACCATTTTAATTAGTTTTCTAAAAAGTAATTGCTCATAAATATAATTCTTCTTAAATGTTCTTAAATTTAGGCTACAGAGTTTTCTTTAAATTATTATGTTCAATCTCTGTTTTTCGTAAAAATACAAACGCAGCCCTTTTGTATCTAACTATTTTGTATAACGAAAACTGGCTTTTTGCTTGACTCAGTTACGGCCATGACAATATTAACAGATAGTTTGATATGCATATATATATGCATATATATATAGAATAGAGAGTGCTTGCATATAAAAATTATTATATATATATATATACTGAACTTTGGGTTATTTTTAAAATCTATTATTTACTAAAAAATAAAATGAAAAGTTAAAGGTTTAAATTTGATTCACAAATGCAGTTCACTACAAGGACGGAGAATATTACAGTTCTTGAGTCTACGACGAATTTTAAACTAGTGGAAACTACAACGAAAACTACTGCCAGTCACTTCAGAGAAAAGAGAACAGCAACAGTCTTTGTGGATTCGTCACAAAACTCTTCTTCATTTTCCAAAAACCCTCCCTTTAAGAAAATCCGTCAAGAAGGGGGCATCAGCTGCCCTCATTTCTCATTAGAGTAAACATTTCTTAGCTCATGGTCTATCACCAAATCACGATGCAGCAACACATGGCGTAATCCATAAAACTTATGTAATTGTTTCGACATGTGAAGATCTAACAGAGAATCTCTAATTTCGAGATCTCATTATCCATGACACTGATTGTCTCCTATCAGATTTGAGTGGCAGGTTGTTCTCATTAATACAAACTAATTGCATGTAATATAAATATCCCACACACTGCTCTCTTGCTTCTTTTCCAAAAATATCCTTTAAGAAATTTCGTCAGTTTCTCTCATTTCTCATTGGAATAGACATTTTCAGTTCATAGTCTCATCAACCACGATGCAACAACTCATTTTGTAATCCATATCCCATCAGTAATTGTTTCGACATGTGAAGGTCGAATAGACAATCACTAATTTCATGAGTCTCATTTTACATGGCACATAATATCTGCTATCAGATTTGATTGGCAATATTTATGTACTTGTCAAAGAATATACATTCCTCATTTCTGGAAATGAAATGCCAAAATTCTTCTCGTTAAAAATGCTACAATATTTAAATTTGATTTCTGTATTTTTATATGTTATGAAACGTATTTTTATATTTAGTGCATACGACATCAAAAATGCATATAAATCATAACAAGTTGATATTTTTTTTTAATATCCAGATTGAATGTAATATTTTAATCAGTAAATGTAGCAAATTTAATTTTTTTGAAAATAAGAAATAAATTTGAATTTGATTTTAATTCACTAATGCATCAACATGAATAATATTAAAAATTTTTCTGCTTCCATTTCAATATAATTCAAAATGTTGAAGAATATCATATCATATTCACTCTGTAACTCTAGATATTTGAAATTAAACTGGTTTTCTTTTTTTCATTAAGCATTTTTGCATACTCAGTTTTTCGATTTATCCATTTTCAATCATCTTTCAAAATCAAATATCTAATACAACAATTTCAAAGTATTCCCAAAATAACTTTATAAAACCAATCGATTTTTAAAAATTTCATTTATATTATAGACAAATAAAAATGCATGTGCATGTTCATTTTAAAATGAATATTTAAATTTGTCAAGATAAAATTAGATTAATTTCAATAATATTCATACGCTTAAATTATTTGATTTAAGTTAAAGTATTAAATGTTAAATAATAAAAGCGGGCTTAAGTGGATTTCAACTTGGGAATTTTTTGCTTTGAAGTAAAATAAATATTTCTTATACTTTTGAACTTTTACAGTACTTTGAACTAACTAAAATACATACTTTATTATTAAAACATTTGAATTAACTTTTGTTTGTTTGTGACTAATCCTCAATGGCCTGCAGTGCGGGACGGACATCCCATGAGTGATCTACTCATGGATGGAGGGAAAGGGGGCAGATTCTGTTAGGATGGAGTACCCGTAGGTAGAAGTCTGACTTTTGCTCAATGACGCTCTTACAGTCATATGAGACCGGCACCTACGGCTTAAAGTGGATTCCGAACCACTAAAAACATCCATGGCACCGCCGGGACTCGAACCCGAAACCTTGTGGTACGGAGAGCCA
This sequence comes from Caerostris extrusa, assembly GCA_021605095.1. NCBI lineage: Eukaryota > Metazoa > Arthropoda > Arachnida > Araneae > Araneidae > Caerostris > Caerostris extrusa. The sequence continues at coordinate 96,441 of BPLR01002582.1, forward strand.
GAGAGCTAGCCACCGACCATTCAGGCTTTTTTTTATATTATACGCAAGCACACACCAGCACACAATATATATCTGCATTTATGTGTGTATTTAGCAATGAGCTTGAAACAATAATAATTATATGAGTAATAATTCATCGTTTCATTGCTTTAAATTAATTTTAGGATGTCTTGGATAAAACAAGCATAACTTTCTGAAGTTCAAATTTTAAAAATAAAATTCAGTATTTCTGTATTTCTATTATTTTAATACATAAGTGAAATTATACTTAGCTGCATCAAAATACTGAAAACCGCATAGCATATTCAGGTTATAAGTTTCAAAAATTTCTCAAACATCTTGTGTTTGAATTTTTAAAAAATACATGTGTTTAAATATTAACTTTTCTAAATTTAGAAAATTATTTATTGAAATTCAATACCTTTTTAATTGAGAAGAAAATTTAAAATAATCCATAAATGATGTATTATATTTTAACATATTTTGAAAAATGTTCCCTTATTTATTAAAAATATAAGTTAAAAATCAGCATCAAAAAGCAAATTACTAAATATTGAATTGCAAACTTTGAACTAAAATAAATTACTACTTTAACATTTGGACTAAAATAAATATATTAATTCTTTAAAAGATATATAAAGAAAACTACATAAATCATTTTTTGGTTATGCAAAATACATTAACGGATCAAATTATTACTTTGCCTCGAAATAAAAAACATCAAAAGCGAAAATTTTAAATACTTAAAGAGTGAAAATATTCCAACGGTTTTTTTTATCCTTCGCTTCACAACGATAACAGATTGTTCTGTCATCAACACGCGCTGGAAGATCCCTAAAATTTGTTTCCCTCGAATAACTTATTTTCTTCGGGGTGTACAGCATGTTGAAATTACAAAATGATAAATAATCTAAAATCATTTTTAAGTGCAAGTATAAACAACGGTAAACCAGACTCAAAGCGTGACGAGTACGATAAAATATCCATTTACCTTAAGCTGTTTTATCAGTCAACGCAGTCTGAGCCATCTGTTGCCTTCGGGTGGTTGTATCTTACTTTCCTCTGCCATATTTTTTATTGAGTATTTTTTCACTTCCATTTCACCCATTGTGCAGTGTTTCCTTCTCCACGGTATAGTAATCTGTTCTTTAGATAAGAAGAAAATCCCGTTGGCATTATGCTGTTCATCTCATCTCTTGTTTATGAGAAAACTGTTTCTGTTTTTTATTTGTTTTCTGATTTCCTTTTTAGTCTCTTCTACGTTTCTTATATTCGCCTCTAGGCAATTGTGACAAAAACTTCTGTTCTTCGACCAAAAGTCACTTCCCTGCCTTCTTTTAGTTGGAACGAACTATCTTCGTAGACAAACAATGTTCTGATGCAGGCTTCCCGGAAGACAGCCGAATTCCACAGGAAATGCTCAATTGAATAAGTTTCCTCTGTACTTCCTTATTTTTCCTTGTTTAGGTTCCCTTAGCAACAGAAGGTTCCAGTAATGATATTTAGAATCGTAACTTTGACGCTGATTTCTGGAACTCGTGACTTTTACTTCTTCCTTTTGAAAGTCGAACATCCTGCGATTTCATTTTGCCTAGATAGACATGTATTTCAATTTTTCACCATTACGTTCAGAACTATTTTTGTATGTCTGTATAGATATACTTATTTTTGTATATATTTCTGTCCTTCTGTACATATAGGTATACTTCTTTACCGCCTGTTAATTTTAATACGCTCATCTGATATATCCTTATCAATTTCTCTGCCCTATTTTTATTGATTATTTTTTTTACTTCCATTTTACCCATTGTACCATGTTTCCTCCACCACATTGTAATCTGTTCTTTAGTAAAGCAGAAAATCATGTTGGCATTATGCTGTTCTTCTCTTGTTTATGAGAAAACTGTTTCTATTTTTTATTTGTTTCTGATTTCCTTTAGTCTAGTCTCGTCTACGTTTCTCATATGCCTCGTCTCTAGGCAAAAACTAGTGACAAAGACCCTTTTTTCTTTTGAACAAAAGTCACTTTCCTGCCCTCTTCTTTTGGATATTCTGTTAGTCGTAACGAACTATCTTCACAGACAAACAATGCTCTGAACGGTTTAGTACAGACTTCCCGAAAGAAAGCCGAATTCCACGGGAAATGCTCAATTGAATAAGTTCCCTCTGTACTTCCTTATTTTTATTTTTTTTGTTTATTTTCCCTTAGCAACGGAAGGTTTTAGTAATGATATTTAGAGTCTCAACTTTACACTGATTTCTAGAATTGTGACTTTTACTTCTTCCTTTTTAAAAAGAAGATCCAGAGATTTTTTTTCATTTTACCTAGATAGACAAGGATTTCAATTTTTCCCATTATGTTCAGAATCATTTTGTATATCTATATAGGTATACTTATTTGAAATTTTTTGCCGTCTCTTATTTTCAATACACTCATCATATACACACTTACGAATTTCTCTGTCATATTTTTATTGAGATTTTTTTTTACTTTCATTTCAGCCAATGTGCCGTCTTTCCTATTCCACAGTGTAATCTGCTATTTAGATAAAAAATCCCGTTGGTATTATGCTGTTCATCTCATCTCATGTTTATGAACAAACTGTTTCTATTTTTTTTTTTTATTTGTTTCTGCTTTCCTTTTAGTCTCGTCCCACGTTTCTCATATTCTCCTCTAGGCAAAAACTAGTGACAAAACCCTTCTTTTCTTCTACCAAAAGTCACTTACCTGCCTTCTTTTTGGGAAGCTCTGTTAGTCGTAACGAACTATCTTCGCAGACAAACAATGCTCTGGACGGTTTAGTACAGACTTCGGAAGAAAGCCGAATTCCACCGGAAATGCTCAATTGAATAAGTTTCCTCTGTACTTCCTTACTTTTCCTTGTTTATTTTCCTTTAGCAACGGAAGGTTTTAGTAATGATATTTAGTGTCGTAACTTTGACGCTGATTTCTAGAATTCGTGACTTTTACTTGCTCCTTTTGAAAATCGAAGAACCTGCGATTTCATTTTACCTAGATATAGATGGACATGGATTTCATCTTTTCACCATTATGTTCTGAAATGTTTCATACGTCTGTATATGTATACTTATTTGAGATTATGACATCTCTTATTTTCAATACATTCATTATATACATCCTTATGAATTTCTGTGCAATATTTTTACTCGATATTTTTTTTTTTCACTTCTATTGCACCCATTGTGCCATGTTTCCTTCTCCACAGTATAGTAATCTGTTCTGTAGATAAGAAGAAATATCCCATTAGAGTATGCTGTTCATCTCATCTTCTTGTTTATGAGCAAACTGTTGCTCGTTTTTATTTGTTTCTGATTTTCTTTAATTTCTCCTACGTTTCTAATATTCGCCTCTAGGCAATTGTGACAAAAACTTCTTTTCTTCGACCAAAAGTCACTTTCCTGTCCTCTTCTTGTTAAACGAACTATCTTCGCACACAAACAATGCTCTGGTGCAGATTTCCCGGAAGAAAGCCGAATTCCACAGGAAAAGCTCAATTGAATAAATTCCCTCTGTACTTCCTTATTTTTCTTTGTTTATTTTCCCTTAGCAACGGAAGGTTTTAGTAATGATATTTAGAGTCGCAACTTTGATGCTGATTTCTAGAATTTGTGACTTTTACATCTTCCTTTTTGAAAGTAGAAGATCCAGCGATTTCATTTTTACCTAGGTAGACATGTATTTCAATTTTTTCACCATTATGTTCAGAACTAATTTGTATATCTATATAGGTATACTTATTTGAAATTTTTGCCGTCTCTTATTTTCAATACACTCGTCATATGCACACTTACGAATTTCTCTGTCATATTTTTATTGAGATTTTTTTTTTCCATTTTCATCCCAATGTACCGTGTTTCCTACTCCACAGTGTATTCTGTTATTTACATAAAAAAGAAATCCGCTGGTATTATGCTGTTCATCTCATCTCACGTTTATGAACAAATTGTTTCTATTTTTTTATTTGTTTCTAATTTCCTTTAGTCTAGTCTCGTCTACGTTTCTCATATTCGCCTCTAGGCAAAAACTAGTGACAAAAACTTTCTTTTTTTTGACCAAAAGTCACTTTCCTGCCCTCTTCTTGGGAAACTCTGTTAGTCGTAACGAACTATCTTCACAGACAAACAATGCCCTGGACGGTTTTTAGTGCAGACTTCCCAGAAGAAAGCCGAATTCCACGGAAATGCTCAATTGAATAAGTTCCCTCTGTACTTCCTTATTTTTCCTTGTTTATTTGCCCTTAGCAACGGAAGGTTTTAGAATGACATTGAGAGTCACAACTTTGACGCTGATTTCTAGAATTCGTGACTTTTACTTCTTCCTTTTGAAAGTCGAACATCCTGCGATTTCATTTTACCTAGATAGACATGGATTTCAATTTTTCACCGTTATGTTCAGAACTGTTTTATACGTCTGTATAGGTACACTTATTTGAAATTCAGTCGTCTCTTATTTTCAATACATTCATCATATACATCCTTATGAATAATTTATACCTTGAAGTTGAAATATCAAAGCATCTAAAGAGAACAAGAAATTTTAACATAATTTAAGAAAATAAACTTGAAGTTTGACTTGTTATTGCGTCTGTTATAATAAGTCATTTAAATAATAATTTACTTTTTGAGGAATTTTTTTCTTTACACTTTAAAATTTAGAGCAAAACCTTCATATTTATTAAATTCAATATGATAATTTTTAAAAACTTTGTTTTAATATTTTATTTTATATAATTGCATTAAAATTGTTATTATTGATAAACTACAATGATTTTTTATAAAAATAGAAAATATAAGAATATATTTTTTTTTCACCAACTTATTAAAATTCTTATATTGCGTTCAAAGAATGGCAGTTTTACTATATAAAATCTTACATAAATAAATTTATACTTTTATTTGTAGTGAAATTGTTATTTTTGTTCAATTGCAATGATTTTTTTATAATAATAGAAAATTCATAAATGTATCTTTTTCAAAACTTATTACAATTTTTATATTGTTTTCAAAGAATATTTGTTTTCACTATATAATAGTTCAGGTAAATAAATTTTTGCAAATTTTGATGTTCATATTTTAATATGTCTCTAAACTAATTATCTCTTTAAGCAACAGAAATATTGCATATTTTAATATTTCTATAAATAATTAAACTTGATTTATAAAATTTATCATGTAATTTCTGTGGAATTTTAGTGAAAATTGATTTTCCTTAGGGTGCTTTTTATAATTTTGGAGTTTTGATGTGCCATTTTATTTTATTTAAAAAGAAGATATTCGTAATGATATTTTTCTCACATTTGAAGTAGATTTTGACTTACTTTTCCTCCCTCGCCCTTGATGTTTGATAGCTTCTACGTAGACGTGGGTTTCAATTTTTCGCCATTTACTTTCTTTATATAGGTAGCTTTTACTTGGCATGTTGATGTTCCTTATACTTTGAACTTTGATATAGTTTATGCGCAGGGCCTTATGAATATTTTTAGATGAAGCCATAACTTTGTGTATCTGATCAGAATATAAATTCTAAAAAGGTCTTTGAAAGTAATAGTATAGTGAGAAATCCCTGTATATGGAATTCTGAACCTATTTCCAAAGGAATTTCTTTTGTTTGAACTTGTTTATATTTTTACATTGAAGTTTTTCACATGATTTTGAGAGAAATCAAATTTCATATACGAAAATAATATTAGAAACTATATTTTTTTAATATAACATTGGCCAGAAAAAGTTTATTAAAGAATATAGTTTATCCTTAAATGGAAATTAATCAAGTAGTTCTTAATTTTTTTTAATTAAAAAAATTGACATATGGTAATTTAGCTAATTTTTATCTAATTCTACTTAAATGCTTTGAACGAAGTTATGTGCTTTTAATGCTTTCAACTAAAAAACAAAAAGATTTATTTAATTTGGTTATTATCAGTAACTTAAATGTTGAATCATGAAATATACAATAGAAAAATAGATATGAAAAATACATGTTTTTTTTTTTTTTTGTTTTTTTTACATATGGTTATGATCCAAAGATATAATTTTTTTGGAAAAAGTAATTCTTGGAATCCTTGTAAATATTAAATTTTTTTAAATTACGTGCTTATTAATAATTTTTAATCTATTTCATTTTATTAAAATCATTAAAATCTTTTATTAAGTTATTTCAATAAAAATCTTGTCGATAATAATTATTAGAATTACGTTGTATTCTACCAAATATATTTTTTTAAAAAACCATATATTCTGATTTAAATAAATTTTTACTAATTCTTCATTTAATTTTTTTCTTTCATTTATACTTAATAGTCAACAAGCCAGCATTATTTTAATTTTATATTAAATCAGATAAAACAATTTTAATATCATATAAAATATCATTAATTTTTAAAAGTAAAAAAATTAATAAATAAATATTTATGAAAGATTTTCACTCATTTTTTGTAACATGTCAGTCAATTAATAATATACGTATATTATATGATGCAAAAAGAAAAACCCTTTCAAATTAAACCTAAAACACTATCTACAGAGAATAATACAAGTTTAGAATCCCATAATTCTAGTATTTTGAGTAAAATAAATCATTCTTAAATATTCTGGTATTAAATTAATAAGAAATTCATTGTTCCTAACTCAGGTTAGATTAAGATGTATTGAAATTTTTTGCCAGATATAATTTAATTATATTTTTATAAAAATTAAACACTTTCTCCAGCGAAAATGAAAAAAAATTGTAATAATAAATACTCTACTATATAATTGCTGAATTAAAGCCATCTATTGATAATTAAATTAAAATATGATTATTTATATTCTAATTGTTAAATTATTTTAAAAAATCGAAATCATTTTTTTCTTATTTTTTATAGAATTTTGAAATATAAATTTAACTTTATATATAATCTACAGAAAATATTTCATTTTAAACTCCTTTATAAAATCATCTTTTCATCATAAATTGGCCAATTTCTTATGGTTTCTCATGAAGATTACTTCAACTTTTGTTATTATTGCGGAATTGAGTTATTTTCCGGAGAAAAAAAGTAAAATGTCTAGTGAGAGATACGGCTGAAACATCAACGATACATTCATACATATATGCAGAGCATATATATATATGCGTAAGAGGCGACTAAAACGGGTATCTAAAGCTTGGAGTGTGTAGCCGATGGTCACCCTGTCCCTGGGGATCATATCAAGAAACTGGTTCTCCAGATGGTTGGGAGGGGGAACTAACCAGTCTGTAAAAAAAAACCCTTGTCCAAAAATCTCAACATCAAAAAATCCAGGACGCATATTCTCCTACACGACATGAAACAAAAAAACAGCACGCAAGAATGCCCAAAATTGTTGGCAGACTGTGGAGTCTGATCGGATCTGTCTGAAAGCTTTTGGAGACCGAAAGCCTTGGCATGTAACAAGCTGTAGTACAAATTGAAGAAGAAGATATATATATATATGTATCTTCATACTTCTTCTTTACTTCTCTCTATATATATATATATATCTTCTTCATGTATCTATATAGAATATAAAAAAAAAAAAAAAAAAACACTCTATCTGTAGAATTTTAATTGAACACATTTCTATGAAAGTATTATGGATAAGTAATTCAAATACATAAATATTGATTTCTCTCTAATGTGAATTTTGTAATTAAACAAATTTAAATTATAAAAAAATCCATACATCAAGTGATGTCTTCATCATTTTCTCACAATATTTTGTAGACATTTGTTTTGGAATAAACATATGCTTCCATTTTTAGAATAATTCTCCTATGAAACATAAATTATTCTTTTACTGCTGCTGATATCGAATATTTTGTTCAAGTAGCAAAATTACAAACAGTAATTGAATACTAAATTCTATAAGACCACAATTTTATTTTAACATGTCTTATAAAAAAAAAAACGACTTCTTAGCACGCTTCTGTAAATTCGTACTATTTAGAAATTCATGATAATGAGTCTTAAAGTTTAATCCATTAATCCGAGATGAAGTCGGAGCTTTACATTATTCCTTTATAATCCTTGTTTAGCTTTTTATGAAATAAAACA